>JALPCE010000095.1:0-74592 GCA_026538705.1 Aureobasidium sp. GC_Fusr_1 | reverse complement strand
TACGAGTATTAACCTTACTTAATAGCCTCTCTTCCTTAAGTATATAGTATATCGTTAATTTTAATACTTCTATGTCGAATTCGCACCATAATTTAAAGGCTAGCTCCTCCTACTATAGGTCGTTCCTATGTGTAAGTAGCTCTATAGCGTACTAGCGTACTATTAGTGTTATTTTACGACGACGGCCTCGCTACTTAACGGTATTAGAAGGCTTCCTTATATGGCTAAGAGCCTTAAAGTTACACTACATCTAGTAGAGTGTGTTTTAAGAAGTATAAGGCAGTACTTAAAGCACTATATTAACATTATAGTCGTTATAGAACATAGCCTTAACTAGTGTTTTATTATGCTCGCTAAGAGGCATTAAGCTAAGCTAGTTTATCGCTATACTATAGCGTTAGTAAGGGCTCTAAGAGGCTTTAAAGTTAATATATACTAATAGAATAACGACCTATAGCTATTACTATAGCTATTAGAGCTAGTAGAGCTATATATAGCTATATAGATAATGAATTAGTAGGTAATTAGCTGCTCTAAGCATTAAGATTAAAGTTAGGGGTAGCAAATTTTAATGAATTTTGAAACCGAGAATAAAACGATTAACGCGACGCCGGTAAACTAAAAGAGGAGGACTATATTACACCTAAGAACTAGCGGGAAATCGTCGAATTTAAAGAGCTACTCGAGCCATTTAAGGAAGCTACTATACGTACCTAAGGGTAAGTAAAAGACGGCACTTATAGCACCCTTTAGGAGTGGCTAACTAAGCTCGAACTACTCCTAGAGATACTCGAGAATAAGAAGACCTAGCTACTTAAATAACCCCCGTCGTTCCTTTAAACATGCGTTAACCTTATATAGAGTAAGCTAGACCGATATTACTAGCTATCCGACGAGACATTTGTATACCGACTTGCCATTATTTTAAACCTAAACTATCGCTACGATTAGTTTAAGGAACACTAGTCTAAAAGAGCGTCGCACGAGGTTAGAGAATTAAAGAGAAGGATGCTTAAATTATATAACGATTATAAGAGCGAGATCGTACTTATCTCTAATGCACAACCTCGCGAGGGGCCGCGAGAACTATCACGTTATAAGGAATTCAATAAGGTTAAGAAGAGGAAGAAGGTAAAGATAGAGTTAGAGCGCTATCTTACTACTAATATCGAGGAAGTGTTAGATGTTCTTGCTTGGTGGAAGGCACATTAAGCTACATATCTAGTGCTATCCCAAATGGCCTTTAATGTGCTTGCAGTGCTAGCAATGTTAGCCGAGGTTGAGAGACTCTTCTTATTAGCTGGACTAGTGATTACAGAGAGGCGAGCACGTACGTTACCAGACCTTGCAGAGGATAATCAGTTGCTTAAGGCATGGCTGAAGGAAGAACTGATCACATTATGGCCATCAAACGTACCACTTACTACGGTGCCGACGACAGCGACATTAGAGGCATAGGAATTGGCAATCCTTAATTCAATCCAATCTAGCTGTATACCAATCCAATCCAATTCAATCCGACGACTGAGCTACGGCAATTCAATTCAATCCAAGGGCCGGAATTGGATTGGATTGATTGTGGACCATACTGGTGTCAGCCGTCATCTTTCCATATCTCATCTAGTACTCATCTCATCTCATTCCTGATTCTACTCATGTTAGTTCCTTTGTCCATCAAGATGACCTTCTCTCTGTGCGAAGAAGCATGTCGCGGCAATGTAAACACAGACAATACTTTGCGTGATCAAGAGTTGTGCTCAAGATAAGTGGAAAGAGCGATCAGTCTAACTGGCGGACTCGCTACTTCCATATTCATTTTGTATTTCTACAGCTTGGAAACTTCCGACTCCCTTTCTCGCGCAATTGAGAGCAACGAACAGTCTACAGGTTTACGTGGTTGTTTCCAGGATAAATGTTCGTCCAGCAAGAGCTAACCAGTCCGCTTGAAGATATACCTGTCTGACCACCTCTCGTTATTTCTTTTCTTCTTCCACAATTGCACTGTTTATAGGCAGCTTAGGAATGTACAACGTGTTCCAAATCGAACTCTGGTCCAGAGAAAGCCGATGCATCTATGTCAGGGGCTCTGGCCGCTCAGGGGTTGGGCTAGCCTTTCATCCTTCTTTCTCCTCCCCGTCACTGCTTGAGCACAGCTATCAAAACGCACAACAGTCTTCGAATTTGGACCTTCCCCATGGGAAGCCCATGTCTGAGAGTCATCATGAAAGCGTCGTGTCAAAGTTGCTGATACAGGACCGTCGGCCAGAGTCTTTGAGTGCATTTCTAGCTTCAGCTCTCCCCGAATGGCCAACCATATTACCACTGCTTCGGTGGCTCACGAACTCGCCCAGCGTTGGCTCTTTGCGGTATTCCGTTGGCTGACTAGGTCTTCTTCTTGAAGTGGTCCCAGTATAGGAGCACTGTTCGCAGGAGGAAATCCTTCCTTCTCCCTCAACAATGTCACACCGACTGCAAAGAGGATGGCCGGCAGCGCACCAACACGCAATCGTCTCCTTTGACAGCGCTATGGCTTCTTCGATGCCACGTGCCTTTTTGGCTCGAGACAAAAGTGCGCAGATAGGTCAACTGTTCGTCCCAAGCTCATAATGGGTAGCGCTTGAGACGCTTCTTCAAACGTCGATGGAATCACTCGACACGCAGGTATACAAGTTTGCTGTGGTCTGCGAGAAATATATTGCCGGTGAATGCGGTGTGGCAGCCAGCGATTGAGCACGACATGCGAGTGGACTGTGCCCTCTGGCGAAGTTGGTGCCGGCGGTCAAGGAGCTTCCATGGCACGTCGTGCATGTCGACAGAAACCACCTCCTTGTGCGCTCCAATGACCTTTGCGTTCCGATACCGGCCGGCTGACGGTTTGTCCGTGTACATCGTGTTACATAGATCATTGAACATAGCCTCTAGGACAATGACCGTCGACACTGGGTAGTCTTCCTTCTTTGCTAGAAACGACGGGCGTATGTGCCAGGTATAGCCCTTTTTTAGTACTTCGTTGAGGTGAGTGGAATGGTCTTCGCATTCAGGGATCTTGCCAATTCTCTTAGCTTTCTCATACTGCTCGGTGTGTTGGTAGACTCCATCTCGATCATCCATACCGCCGACGTAAAGACTAGCTTGTTGAGCTGTAGAATTGCACAAAGTTCTTCGGAAACAAATCGAGGTCCATTGAGAACGCTTTTCTGGTCGACTCTTTCTGGATGCTGCTCCGACTTAGATGCGATTGTGCATTTTTACAGCTCGAGTATCGTTGACCCCGACTCCTGGGACAGCCCTCATCTGCAGATCCAGGTAAGCTGTGAGTGATATGGCACATGGCTTGAGACCTCTTGCCGTCAAACATCTGGTAAGAGCACGTCGCATCAGATCACCAAATTCTTGAAAAAAGATCATGGATTGCATGTCCCAGAAGGCCTACTGTGCAGTAAGGATGTACTTCTGAGGCATAAGAAATCATCAAGCTGGCGGCCGTCAATGCTGAGCCGAGAGCTTGAGAGTGGCAGCTGTGTCATGATGGATAGTGGTTGCTTCGTGCATGATATTTGCATCTCTCAGCATCAATGTTCGATGCTTCTTGACGTTGTCTAATATGAACCCCCGGGAAACAAAATCATTCTATAAAAAATTGCAAGTCTCTCGCGGTACATGAATTTGCAAGAAAAACGTGGATGATCGGCACCTTATCTCTTCGAGCTCGTTGTGGCTGGCTTCTTGGTGCTTGATGACGATGGCTTATTCGACGTAGTCGCAGGTTTCTTCGTGCTTGTGACAGTAGGCTTCTGGGTGCTTGTCGATGTAACCTTTTTGATGCTCGTCGTGGTTGGCTTCTTGGTGCTTGTTGTAGTCGGCTTCTCAGTGCTTGTTGTAGTCGGCTTCTTAGTGCTGGTCGTCGTTGGCTTCTTGGTGCTGGTCGTGACTGGCTTCTGGACTGTCGTAGGTTTGGCTGTTGTCGAAACCTTTTTGCTGGTCGTAACAATCTTCTGAGCAGTCGTTGTGACCTTTTTAGAAGTTGTAGTCGCCTTTTTGCTAGTTGTGGAAGCAGGCTTGGTAATCGCGCATTTGCACAGACTGGTCAAAGCGGATGCAGTATACTTTCTGAATGGCGATGTGGTTCTCGGGCTGCACAGATTGTCAGTACAGCTCGTTTTTCCGACAGGGTGACCTTACTAGGAGGTGAAGAAAGTACAGAAGCGCCACGGCTGTGTGAACTGTGTGCTGACTTCAGCACTACAAGAAGATGCTGATCGAGTCGTGGCGGCATCGGCTCTCTCTTCAATGTTCGATCGCTTGCGCCTGCGCTTGCATTTGGGTCCTGTCGTTACTGGCGAGATACACTTGCAGAGAGCATCGACCTGAGTGGGGCTGAACTCCATAAAGGGCGATGCAGTGCGTGGACTTCGCAGACGTCAGCTTTTTGAGTCCGGCATGGCCATGGTAGTGGTTCTTACGCTTGCTGCCACCATTGACAAAAATAAACCGAGTCCGGAGTTGTGCGCTTCACTGTTGCGATATCATTTGCAGAACATGTTGCAGCTGCACGTTCAACAAGTGGAGAAGACGACACGCTCACAAGTTGTGCAACGAAACAAAGGAGAAAGGATATGAGTAGGTGGGTGTACATCTTGGCGGCGGTGTAGTGGAAAGAACGACCTCGAGAAGTCTGCGCTGCACCTACCGTTTATAACTTCTGACGAGATTTTACCAAGGGAGAAGCGGCATCTTACCCATGGCATACTCATATGATGAGACATGCAGGCCGGTTGGGAAAGAAGGCAGCCTAGAGTACTCGTTCCTGAACAGGTTCCAATGTACATCAACGGCTCTCAGCAGCAATTCCACGTGCTTGGCCTGACGATCCAGCGTTTCCACCTGTACATGACCTATGACTATTTGACTCTGACCTCGAGAGAGGAGGGCCAAGACCAGATCTGGAATACTAACATGAGACTCAGCTAGCCACTGTGAGCGTTCATGCGAGTGTTATAGGCAATGATAGCTGCAGCGGCATAACGGTATGAATCCCTTCCAACGGTGGTGGAAATATGTCTCGGAAAGGCGAGATAGATGGGTTGAGCAATTACAATTTCTCTGACACAAATGCGATTTGATCAAAAGCATGTTCTCTCGCCTCCCGTCGCTGTTGCTGCAAGAAATAGAAGAAGCAGAAAGCAGAGGTTGAGAATGGAAGAGGGGATGACGCCGAAGCTCTTCTTGGCGGCTAAGGTACGGTCGTCCATAGTCATCGGTAGGGCCACCTCCCTTCCTTCGGTCAAACAACTCCAATTTGACACCTCGCGTTGTCGCCACAGTGGTTGCAAGATGCACAAATGACTAAAATCAGATGTTTATCTGTCGAGCTCGACATACCAAGTGTACTATCAGCCAGGATCAAGATGTGTGCTTGCGATGTCAAAAGCTGGGTAGGTCGCGTTGCATCTTTGAAACGGTATGGAGGATCAAACTATGCAAGAACGCTACTATAGCTGGCCAGCGTACCAATTTCCTGTATCGCCCTTCGCAGCCATGGGTCTCAACGAGCATGAAGCTGACATTCGTCTTTGAAAACGGCGACGGCCAAGAGAACATGGTCGGGATAGCGCATGATGGATCAGTTGTTGGTACAGAAGGCGAAATATGCACTAGCAACCAACCCTCAAAAGATCAAGATGAGAGAAATGGTGCTCGATCTGAGCCAGAAAAGTCGACGAACATAACACCGGATGGGACTTGGGCGCAACCTCTACATACTGCTATAGAGCTTCTCACTCAGCAGGATGATGGACCGTCGAAAGCATACAACCAACATGAGCAGAAGAACCCTGATACGCGGACATCGCTATCCCACATCCTATCACCACCTTTGACCTTGGCCAGCAAGCCTTCCACCACTTGCTCGTATACAAATTCGCCGGACAGTCCTGATGCACCTTCCCATAGTCCCCGCTTGACGACTATCTCAAGTCGTCCGGTCGTCCCTCTTACACATCGCGAAGTACTTCTCATACAGCACTTCATCCACGTTGTGTCGCCATAGGTAAGGCGGGTAAAATTATTGACCAAAGAACGGTACACTAATGGTGTAATCAGCTTGACGTACTGCAAGATGTACCACGGTTTGCTCAAGAAGCGCCCTTAAGGGCGACCAAGTCTCCAATGCTGCTATTTGCGATACTAGCGACATCATCTCGACACCAGGCTCTCGGAGACAAAAATTGGCACGAAGCTTCAGACTATCTTAATAAATGCTTGGAGCTGGTCATACAAGCCCTCTCGCAGCAGGAACATTGCCACGATGAGAATTTGCTTGTGACCATTGTCTGCTTGAGACTCTACGAACTGTTCGGCCATGAAACCTTCAGCTCTCTTCATCTTGATGGGCTCGCTGGCCTGTCGAGTGCTATACCTAGTTTCTTAGAATCAGGGGGGCTGGCAGAGGCGGCTGCCTGGGTGGCTCTTCGACATGACCTCTTCATTGCGATGATGAGCAAACAAGCGCCCAGATTTAAGCTGGAAGATTACGACCGCTCGAGTGTCTTCCAAAGACGTAGAGACCCCAGCGCTACGGCCTACGCAATTGTTCTGATATGGGCAAAGATCTTGCGGAATTTGTATTCAACAGACCAGGACAATCTTTCTACCACCTGGCTGGATCTCGAAGATGCTGTCAGAGATTGGTACAGCGACAAAGGCTTTCAGCCTGTCTTTCAACAAGATGCGAATGTGGATCTCGACCAGCCATTTCCAATCATTGGCATGATTAGTGCACCACAAGGTACAAGTCCTTCGTGATCATCCGAGAACGGCAAAGCTGATTGTCGGTGAAGTTATTGCTCTCCAGTATTACTACACCTGTCAAGCATACCTCTACTTGTACAGGCCGCTCGACCCCCAGCAAGCTAGCCCTGAAACAGTAACAGATGACCGATACCAAGCGGCAATCAGCTCAATATGCTCCATCATCGGCCTCGCGCGATCAAATACCTGGGTGGATGATGCAAACTTCCCTGCTTGCCATATCTTAATCACATGTAAGACAGAAACATCAAGCGAGCGAAGTTGGTCAAACGAGATGCTAACGTGAGCAAGGCGGACATTGTATTGCTGATCCATTGCAACGTGACCATGCTCTTCAATTTTTGGATTACATTAACAAGCACTTCGGATATCGCACCGACAGGATTGCAAACTTATTGGAACATCAGTGGGCAGAGTCTGATGCCCCCAAAAAGGACTGAGACAGACAAGACTTGTCGTGTCATCCTACGGGCGACCATGAAACAATACTTTGTTCAAGCCACGCCGCAACTGACAGGAAGGCGTGTAAACTATGTCAACCCCAAGCTGTCAGCCTTGCCTTCCACCCACGACTCACGAACAAGCTATCCCTTGCCAGAAACAAACGACACTCGGTGCTCAAACACCAAGCCTTGAGCCAAATTGTTCGTAAAGCCACCACTCCATCAGTATGTAACGTCTAGACAACAGCATCGAGTGCAGCCATAGACTCAAACCCACCATTCCAACACCCCCGAATGATCACCCCTATCTCATCATCACCTGTTTCGGGATACTCGTGTCTACACCACTTCTCGTCCATCTCATCTTCGTCCATACCAGACCACGGCTTGTAACCAAAATGGATGTTATAGATGACAGCAAAAACCTCACTCTCGACACCAGCCAATGGCGTCTGAAAGTCATCGTTGAGCTTGCAAAAGGGCGAGCTTGCCGCGATCAATTTGTCTCCACAATTGACCGCACAGTCAAAATCGATGAGTTTGAGATTCGCAGACTTGTCTAGAAGGATGTTGTTTGGACGAAGATCGCCGTGCGCCAGACCCAGACCGCCCAGCCATGCAACCGCAGCCACGAGTTGCTGCATCCAGCGAGCCTCGAGTTGGGGGCTAATGGGCAGAGCAGGTTGTACCAGGCGTTGATACAAAGTCATCTCCAGATGCTCCATGAAGATGCCTTGCTGCGATATCAAGATAGTATGTACGATGTTCGGATGAGGTTTTTGCTGCAAGATCCGAGCAACCTTTTTTTTCGTTCTCGATGCTTTTGATGCCCTAATTCATCAACACTTCCTGGCTTGGCGCAGGGTTAGTGAGAAGCATGGGGCCCTTGAAAACAATGTCTTCATTGATATGTAAGATCTGACCAGAACCACCGAACGCGATGAGTGGCAAGTACGTCTGAAATGGCCGTTTGAGAGTTGCTGTCATATTGTTTACGATTTGGCGAAAAGTGATCTGTGTTTGTGTGATGATGCTCAGGGAAGGAAGATCAATGAATGGGCGCTTGTTCACATGCTGCAAAGCTTGGCGAACGCGTGCCCCTGCATCGACGTGCATACATAGGCGATGCGCCCTCTTTGTGTTTAGACAGTCACAGCGAGGCTGCAGAAGTATATCATATCTTCGAGCAGCGGTGTCTTGGGAGACTCATGATCAACCTATCTCTGTGACACGCTGGTTTGGAAAGCATTTTTGCATTTCCATACCTTTCTTTATCACTTAGATCTGGAAGAGAAGTTGTTCGTGACATTGTGATTGTCTGTAGCTTATGGGAAGGGCATGGGACACTATGGTACCATCACTTTGACAAGCCAAGTTGGCTGAGATACTAGATCCTGGCAAAGAAGCAGGGGAAAAAATCAACAGAATGTAAGACTGCACCTTTTCATCTTCAGGGGACTCGTTTGTCATGTCGTTCTTTCTCGACAAAGATCATTATGAGTATAGAGGCAAATAAGAATGAGCTAGAAAGGCCATATGATCTATCGCTTCTCTTTAAAAAGCCTAGATCAGTCATCCGAAAATAGAAGGAGGTAACCAAAGCCAAAAACACTTTGGCGAGATTGCAGCAAAAGCAACATCATCCTTCCGTTATCGTCATGTCTCTCCTGTGCTTCTTCCTCCCTGGCCTCGATTCGTTATTCTCATTCTGCTCCTGATGGTCATCACTTCCACACTCCCGCCAACCTCTTCAATAACCCTCAATCAGCGAATCTCCAGTCCCTGATCGTGTCTCCAGGCATCTTGACCACGAATCTACGTCTTGTAACCTCGTGTACTTCTTCGACGAGGACATCCATCAGTTCGATGTCCTTGTTGTTGCCTCCGAGGGCTCTTGACTTACCACTTATCTTGCTGTGGTGCGAGCTCTTGCTCTCGTGGCTGGTATGCGAGGCGGGATATCTCTGGGCAACCAGCTTTGAGGCTCCCGAGGCAACAGATCTTGCAGGAGGAGGTGGAAGAGGCATCTTGACCAAAGCAGTCTCCTTGTTCTCTCCCATGTCGAACTCGGGGATCTTGGGCATTGGAGGCATGTCAACAAAATCGGGCATCTGAGAGAAACCTGGCGGTGGTGGGATGCCAGCGGGGATATGGTAGATGTCTTGACGTTCATGACGGCTACGGTGCGAGTGGTGGGAGGCATGAGACTTTGGGGCCTTTGTGGAAGGTGCCTTCTTTGAAGCGTGTTTGTTTGATCCGTGAGCGATTGAGGGAGCCTTTGGTGGCAAGTTTTCGACCTCACCATCCTCTTCGATCATCGTGACTACCAAGACTTCTCTTTCGTGTCTTGATGTTTCGGTGGTTGCTCCACGCTTCGAACCCGCCTTGGAGCCTGCCTTTGGGGGAGCCTGGGATCGAGCCACAGTCGCAGGTTTGGCAGGGGGCCTTGCGCTGTCCGTGGGGACTGAGGTCACTGACTTGACAACATGCTGAGTATGTTTTTCAGAGCCCACGATGTGCTCGTGTAGGCGTAGATTCTCAACACTGAGATCGTGAGATCCTGGCATTGTCGATTGGCTTCAAAGAGTAAACCAGATGTTGATAGGATAGCTGCTTGCTTATAAGGCTGTCTATGTCGTTCTGCCTCACTATGACAGATGTCGGGCAGTAGATCAGGGCGAAGAATGCTTGCGGATAAAGGTTGTGGAGCTCTGGAAGATCGAATGACTGTAGATTCTGGTGGATGAAGCACAATCGGAAGATCGGGCGTCTGCGCAGACGTTGTGTACCTTGAATGCTGTGAACTACCCAAGGGTATCAGGAGTAGGGTTGTGCTGTCGCAAATTATGGAATCTCTGGTTGTATATTGGCTCTTCCAGATGGAAGGAGGGGTTTTGTGCGCGCTTGCTCACAGAGACTGGTGAAGACTTTCTCTGGGTGGTGAAAGGGCTTGTGATCGATCACATGCACATCTTGGACCCTATCTCTCTTCAGTGCGTGTGAGCAGGCACCCGGTTGTGAGGGACGTGAGGGCCCTGTGAAGTGAAGGAAGGAGGAATGTCGGAGATGAATATGTGTCTCAAGGTTGAAAGCTAGAGGGGTTGGTATCTCTTATAAAATATATGCAAAGATTGCCGCAGACGGCAGACAAGGTCGATAGTGTAGGCCGATACAAGAGGATCGGGTTCGAAAAAGGGTCGATGATTGAAATTGATGCCCAAGATTGAAGAAGGTCTTATAGTGCAAGCCGATGCATGTGCTGTCAAGCGCTCCTGCTTATAGCACTAACACGACCCGAACAGGCGGTACTGCATAGAGAACGTCATATTGCGTCTCAGATTGTAAGATCCAAGCAGGACATAAGAGACAGTGAAAAGGAAAAAGCCAAAGAAACAACTCACAATCAACGTCAGAATCTGACTGGACGCAAAGTCTCCGCCTTGGTGGCAGTCGTTGATTAGCTGTCATCGTCACACATCCATACCACTTTACGTGCGGTACAGATGCGCCAATTCCTGTTGTAGGAGCTTGGGGAAATGAAAGATCTTGATACACAAACGAATAACCTATGAACAATGAATGATGCACAAGAGATAACGGAAAAGTCTATCCCAAGGGCCATACACCGTGACGACACTAGACATTACACTACCTTCTCTCTACAAGCAAGAAATGCATTGCCACGTATCCCAACACCAAGAATACGCCACAGAAGACTGCAAGACCAACGGCATCGTTCCAAAGCGCCAGGACGTTGAAGCCGAAAGAGCTAAGGATGGCTGAACCAGGTACCTCAATGTCCAGACCATACTTGTGGTCGATGAGTGAGAGGTAGCGCACTTCGTTGACAATCAGACCTTCGAAACCATAGTGGAAGATCGAAATCTGTGGAAGGGTCAGTAGGGTCACGAGACTCGGATGGCAAGCGGGACTTACGGATTGCAACCAACGAAGACCTCTGGGAATGGTCTCGTGGTTGAGCAAAAAGCCACCAAAGAGCAAGCTGAACAGCATGACAAGGACACCGACCAGGTTTGCGACACCCTGGTTCTTGATGACGATACCAATGCACAAGCAAACCGTAGCCGCGGCAAGGTTGAAGAGAACAACGAACAACATGAACTTCCAGAATTCAGCAGCCGTAGGTAGAAGACCGGTCATGGGGTATACGATGACGGCCATGATTACAGGAGGGATAAGTCTGAGAGGCACGATATCGAAGACCACCTTGGACGCGTAGTAAGCCAGGGGAGAATAGTATCCCTTGGCACGTTCTCTGACGAACAAAAGACGTTCTGGAGCAAAGACGGTCAAAGAGGTAAGAGTGCTGAATGCGAAGAGAGCAAGCAAGAAAAAGAAGAAACCAAGACGGTTCTGGAAGCCCTTAAGGTCGTCGGTCAGACCGTAGAAGAGGAATCCGAGGAACACAGCGAGCAAGATTGCAATGGCATAGTGGGTTAGCATCAACAGAGGGTTTCTGTAGAGGTTGCGCCAGGTACGCTTGGACAGGATGACAAACTGGCCGAGAATGCCAGTCTTGCGGTAACCCTTGACTGTAGGCTGAGCAGAGCCGCCGTTAGCCGCACCATTAGCATGACCATTCGACTGAGCTGCCTCAGAGACGGCATTGTGAATATCGTCACGAAGCGAAGCAGCGACGTCAGACTCGGCGAAAGCTTGAACAAGGTTATCGAGATCTGTGTTTGTGACTCCTTCAGCATTGGGAGGGAGACCGTTGGGGTCATCGTGTGCTTGTTGTACTCCTCTCATCTTGAGCCATTGCTGAGTGTTCTCGAAGCTGTTCTCCAGAGAGGAAGCGTCGGAGCGAATGGTGCTTGCAGTTGCAGGCGGCTCTCGTGATGATTGCTTCCTCGTGAAGAGTGCTCTATCTTGCTGCTGCTTGATTGAAGCAGTACGGCTGTTCTTGGGTCTCAGAGGAGAATCGGATGTGATGGAACCTCCTTGCTCGATGCTGAAGTTGGAGACACTAGGGACAGACTTGACAGCGATCGCGCTGCTTGCACGAGTACTGCGTCCAATGGGTTGGCGGAAGATAGAGCTGTCCTCGGGAATCTGGGGGTGAGCGGTGCTAGCGTGCATTGTCAAGTCAACGAGGTAGTCTGCAATGTTGAAGCCAGGGGGACAAGAGTAGCCGATGTTGTCAAAGTAGGCTTGGCAGTTGCCGAAGGGGCCAGAGTAGACGGTCCTGCCTTTAGCAAGAAGCACTAGCTGGTCGAAGAGTGCAACAATGTTGGAGCGGGGCTGATGGATGGTGAAGACGACGGTTCTGTTGTAGGTCTTGACGAGGTGGACAAGACATTCGACGACATTGAAGGCGTTGAAAGCATCTAGACCGCTTGTGGGCTCGTCGAGGAAGAGGATGCTCGGACTGGTGACAAGCTCACAGGCAATGCCGACTCTGCGCTTCTCACCACCCGAAATACCACGTCCGTTGCCTTCTTCTGAGCCGATAAGCTGATCACGGATGTGGTAGATGCCGAGCTGCCTTTCAACATCTTCGACCTTTTGCAACTTTGAGGCGTAGCTCATCTCCTTGGGCAGACGAAGCATGGCGCTGTCAAGAATGGTCTCGTGGACAGTCAAGGTAGGGAGCATGGTATCGTCCTGGTCCACAAAGCCGATGACGCTTCTGAACTCGTTGTCGGGGATCTTCTCTCCGTTGATCAAGAAGTTACCAATAACAGTGCCACGCTTGTTCTTTCTTGCCAGAATATCCAGGAAGGTGGTTTTGCCAGCGCCAGAGGCACCCATAATGGCCATGAGCTGGCCGGGGTGAACGGCACCTTGGATATCTGTGAGGATTTGCTTACCCTTGAGAGCATATGAGACGTTTTCAAAGTAGAGACTGGCGGGTTTGTGGTCGGCAAGAAGGGCAGCATTCAAATCGTCTTCGTCGTCGGAGAGGTGAATAGGACCGTACTTTGTCTTTCTGCGCGAGAGGAACCAGACGATAAGGATGACAGCGACAACGAACAGAGCACAACCGGCAATGACGCCGGCAATGAGTGGTGTATTAATCTTCTTGACCGGTCGTTCGTAGCCAGGGACATCGGTAACGTACAGACACTCTCCAGAATGGCACTTGAGAGTGATGCTGTCGTCTCCAAAGACGTTGGAAATGAGGTCGTTCATGGCGGGCTCCTGGAACTTGCTGCCATCTGAAGCGCTACCACCTTCGGTCGAGACAGACGAGAAACTAGCGGGGCCCTTGATGTCCTCTTCCAAGAAGTCACCAATGTCGATCGAGTCGGCCTCGCCACAGAGCATTCGTCCCGGTATGCATCGGCACTTGATGTTCTCGCAGTGGTACGACGTCGAGTTGCGGTTGGGTTCGGCTTTGGACGACCAGGTGCAGGTATCGAGGGCGCAGTAGAAGGATTCTACCTGGTCGACCCAGACTAGACTTTGTTAGTGGAAGCTACGGCGAGTGTGTGGCATTACGGACGTACACTGAAAGTTGCACTCTGCGCGATCGGCGTTGCAGGAAAAGGTGGCTTGGGGCTTCTTCTCCTTGAGGGTATCGAGAATCTTGCGGTTGGTGATGTCGCACATTTGGTAGTTCTCATTGACAACCAGACCCTCGCGATAGCAGACACCGCCTTCGCCCTCGGGCATCATGGCATTGCAGGCGTCGTTGGTCTTGCAGACATTGCAGTTTATGCCTTCCCAACCCTCTTTGCACTCGCAATCGTGGCCCTGACGAGGCAGTCTGTTGTGGCCATCGGGCAGCGAACCACAGAGCGGCTGTGAGCAGTCCTCGCCACCGAAGCCTGAGGGACAGGCGCATTTGCCGCTCGATTTTGTACAGTTGGCGTACTGATGGCATTGGAAGTTGTCCAAGTTGCAATTGAAGCATGGTGGGCAGTCGTCCGGTCGGTCTCCGTATATCGAGAAGGGCGTCGACGAAGATAGCGAGTTGGAGAAGTCAGAGTGGTACTGGTTGGTCTTGTAAGCTGTCGCTGAAGACAGCAGGCCAGCGGCGGCCAGCCATAACACCTTCATGGTAGGAGCAGGCACGAGTGGCACGCGAGTCGTCGGTGATTGAGTAGGATTTCGTGTCGAGACGCGCCACTAGCAATTCGAGCGGCTCGGTGCAGGTAGCTGCGCGTGACGCAGATAAGTATTGGTATTTGGTCGCTTCCCTTCAACAACGACACTTGCAACACGACGAGGAAGGAGTGACTGGACTGTTGAAGTGCCTGCCTTTCGAAACTATCTATCTTCAGGCTCGCCGCCGCTCTCTCGTGCCTCCAAGCCGTGCCCGTCCCGTTTCAAGAGCTCGAACCCTGCACACCCAATCTAGCCGTGTCGATCGCGTCAAGACCTTCCTATCCTGGACGCTCCGTCGACTGCGCCTGCTTGCTAGAGACTCCATGCAACCTCGACCACATTAACATATCACTCATCACCACATGATACCTTTATCCTCAGTCCATCACATCAACTACTTTGGCTTGCTCCTACTCAGTGCTTCAGTATAGCACTCATAGCTCGACCAAGTTCGCCGACATGTCCACTCGCTACTCCAGCTGCTCTCCACGCGATGATACCATCGGGTCGGACTAGCAACGCCTCATCTTCTTGCAGCTTCCACGCATCTTTGGCTGACTTCTCGCTCTCACGATAAGGGTCCGATGATGCGTTGATGGCATACGCATCCACCTGTACTCTCTGCTTTCCAGCGGCCTCCATCCATGCTGACCTGTCCTCTACCGTGAACAACACGAAATTCCTCTTGACAAGATCCAGGCTCGACAGTCTTTTGCCATCCCCGCCAGTCAGCCATATATGAGGTAGCCTGCAGCCTGCGACTACAAGGGGCTCGTGTGGATCCTCGTAACTGTTCTCTTCCTGGCCATATCGGTATCCCAACTCGCAAACAAGATCCGGCAGCTCCTTCACGCACTCCGGTTTCCTGTCGCGGAACACTCTATTGACAAGTCGAGAGAATGCCTGGTGCATGCTGAAGTCGCCGGCCGGCTGGCGCTCTAAATCGTAGGTATCGAGCAAGCCTCCAGACGCTTTACCAGTCAAGACGTACGCCATTTTCCATGCCAGGTTGTATGCGTCCTAGACATTGTCAGCTTGGCACCTGCATGTTTTGTTCCATGACTTACTGCAACGCCTGTATTGCCACCCATACCACCTATGATTGACATCACATTAGCATACATCTATCGCCTCGCCGGAATATATACTGACCAGTAGGTGGCATTGTGTGTGCTGCATCACCCATGAGAAAAACTCTCCCACCCTCACTGGCGTACTTGTCTGCATTGTAAGCAGCAACTGTCCAATACGAGATGAAGTCGACCTCGAACCCACACTCATCAGCGTCGATTCCTGAACAAGCTTCAAAGAATTGGCGTGCTTCATTAGCGGACACCGAGTCGGGCTTGAATCCGGTTTCTCTATCCTTAGCTTTGGAAACTATCAGGAAGCCACCTTTGCCGCCGGCATCGAGTCGAAATCCTCCCGTAAAGTAGGCGTTCATGATGTATGTCACACCATGAACTGCTCTGGTGCCCAGATAAGGAACCAGATTTGCTTTGAAGTTGATGGATATGCTGTTGGCAAGATGGCCCGGACCATGCCAGTCAATACCTTCACGCTGCCTTGTGGCGCTCCTATTTCCGTCAGCAGCGATGAGATATTTGGTCTTATATTTCTTCAACGCGCCCGTCTCCACGTCTCGGACGACAACGATGACTCCATCTGCACATTGCTCGTAGTGCATCACCACCTGACCAAATCTTTGCTCTGCATCATATTTGGCAGCATTTCGACGAAGGAGTGGCTCAAACATATCCTGTGTAAGCCAGAGACGTTTGCATGGTGTCAATTTGGCGACTTCAGTCGGGTCGCTTTCCTGATGAGCCGCAATGATCTTGCCCTGGTATAGTTTCTCCACAACAAGCATTCCAGCGTCTAGGTCAAAGTTCTTTTCGCTCTCTGCCACGAACAAGTCCTCAAGTCCAAGTTGACGTAGCACTTCGACCGTACGGAGCAGAAACAAAGCTGCCCGAGGATGAATTGCCGTAGAGGGATGACGATCAAAAGATATTGAGTGAATGCTGAAACCTGAGCATTAAATTATAGCCACCAGCGGAGAGAAGGAGCAACAAACCCATGGTATCCGAGCAAAAGGCCCATAAACATACCCACCATACTGCTTCCTATGATAACAACAGGTATCTCTTCTTTCTCCAGCGGAATCTCGGAATGATCAAATGGTCCGAATTCGAAGATCGTCCGTTTCGATCCTGGCAGTGGAATCGTGTCATCGATTTGTTTTGCTTGCTTCATATTTTCTATGTCGATTATAGTAGGAATGAATCGAATGGGTTGTTATATTCTTGTAAGGCGGACAGAGGGCCATTTATATTAAACGACTATCGGGAAATGGGGAAGGATCGACAGCGGAGTTTCCATGGAGCCGCCCTGTTTGTTCTTGAAGCAAACAGGACCTCGTATCCAGGTGTTATGCCTACCCCTGCAATCGACCTCTCTCCTACATCGACGTATAATGTCATTGTATGCTATAAATCTGCATGGTCGCTTACACGATTCCTCTTCTCTATATATCATCGCGGCGACTGGTGGGGTGCCGCGGGCTGACACCTCACCGGTTCGGTATATCCTACAATATCTTGGTTGGACGGTCGTCCCTAGCGACCGATAGAAATTCACCATGAATTTGTCTGATACTTCCAGACCTCGGAGCTCCTTTCCATTTGATGCAATCACCAGACTTGGGGGGAGATATACACGGAGAATGAGAAGTGATGAGTGCCGGAGATGCCTTTTTGATATAGACTGTAACAACACATCCAATAGAATATAATTATTCGTAGGGAGAACCATCCAAGCAGCTGTTCTCCGCAGACGACAGTCAAAGCTCTCGTTGGACGCGTTCCTTCTCTGGAAGAGTGCTGCGTACTCTTACAACACATGTTGAATACGACTTGCATTGTGAGAGCGTCGATGTGTCTAGCGATAATGGGGACCTGTCCAGATATCCGCGTCCATCGATTTCTCCATTTTCCGTGTTGCGAGTATTTTGTCAATGCAAAGTTCTTTCTGGGTGTGGATCGTGTCTAGAGAGAGTGTGTCGACGTCCGAACAACCACCATATTACAATGTGACAAGCGTAGAAAGCAGTAGTCCCATGACTGACCATCCCATCGCCAAATTCGACCACCCACCCAACTCCAGCCTCAACCCTGAGTTCTCCGCTGTCCCATTATCTTTGGGTTCCGAGTCCTCCGTGGTCGCATTATCAGTCGCATTCTTCTGCTTGCCAGGCGTACCACATGTCCACTAATGCACAGCCTGCAAAGCATCCGCACACTTCCCAAACTCCTCGGGCGTCTTGTCGCCCAAATGGCAATGCAGGGCCGCACGGGTGTAATTATCGCTCTTGTATCCAGAGCTGTCGGTTGCATAGGGCCATTGCGTTACTTCGAGAGGTGTGACGCCGTCGCAGCAGTAGTCCATGATGTTTGTGCTGTTGCCGCAGAGGGGCCATTGTGCAAGCTGGGTCCAGAGACGGACGTTTGGCCAAACCACCATACATGGCCTCCGATTTCGCATATGGGTGGGATGGGTTTTGTGTAGTTCCAGCGTGCGGTGTCGTTCATTCTGATCATGTGCTATGTGGGGTCGAGGTTGGGAATGTATGGGAATATGGAATTGTGAAGACTCGGATTGTGGTAAGAAGAAGAAAAGTGGTGTAGGACCTGCAGGGTAAAAGTGCACGAAGTAGCAAGTTTATATATATCCCTTTCGTGATGGAATGACACCGAAGTCGAAGGTGCTTTGGCTCTCATATACCGAGTCAATGGTGCCCATCCATCTCAATATTTTGATTGATGCTGAACATGGCCTTGTTTGGCTCTCCACTGTCGATATTCTAGAGTCCGATAGGCATGGCCTATATTGCAAAGATGGTTTTACTGCGGTCCAAAGTGTCCATCACAGCCACAAAGGAGACATCCTTGGAGTGGACGGTGAGTAAAGTGACAGACATTGATATGGACATATTCCGCCAAGTTGGGTCAGGATATAGCAAAACACGGCCGAGTCCGGTGCAAGCACAGAGAAGGATTACCTCACACAAGGTATGACATCCAATGGCTTCAAGCAGTGATTCCCTGCCGACCCGGTTCCAAAACACATACCTAGTATCGAGGATTCACGGAGTCAGCGGCATCGTAGGGAAGAGATGTGGTCCAGAGTTTTTGGTTGCACCTTCATTGCGCGGATAAACTTCGGAAGCACTCTTGCGTGCTGTACCACCCTGACCATCTGTACAAAACTCAATGTAGACACCCACAACGCCAGCATCCATGAGAATAGGCTTCAAAGATACCGCTATAGTGTACTGCATTGTTGTCACACGGCCTGGCTTTGATCAACGGTCGCTGTGCATGAATCTTCCTCTATATTTCTTGAGAACCAAAACGATCTAAACACGATCGCGTAGAGTCAGTCGCGAGGATGGCAAACGTGATGAACACTCAGATAGAACTTTGGCCAAGAAGCGACAGGAAACCCGGAAGGCACGATATAAATGGAGTGTCGAGCAGTAAATACGCATTACATCGGAAAATAATTATGGATAATGACCTTGGGCAGGAAAATTGAACATTGAACATTTTTGGCTTTTGAATATCACTACATCTAAACAACACCCTCTAGATGTTAGAGAAGAAGAAAGTGGGGTTTCTGGATCACAGTTGTTAGCGGGTGAACTTGTCAAAACGGGAAATTTGAGAAGATGGACTTACGCAGGAACAGCGTTCTCAGCCTGGGGCGGCAACTCGGGCATCTCAGTACCCTTGGCAGCAGCGGCCTCGCCCAAGCTGGCGACAACCTTGCCGGTCTTGCCACCTTGCTCGACCGAGATGACTTCGACGCAGACACATCTTTGCACCGTGCTCATCAAGCCGGGAACCATCTGTGCGAGAACATCGACTTCGTTGTAAGCAAGCTTGCGCTCGAAAACTGTGTTTGAGTCGATACCACCCTCGAGGCTCTTCTTGAGGGTTTGGATGAAGGGCATAGCCTTCTTGCTGTCAGCCTTGTCGACCTTCTTGCTGATTGCCTTCATGTCGATGGTCAGACCGTCGAAAGCGTCACGGACCAAGTCGATGACCTTGGACTGCCAGCTAGGGTATTCGGTTGCCATGAAGATGGTCAACTTCTTAGGCTGCTTGGGATCGTAGTTTGTGGCCTTGCCCTTGGTCATACGCTTCAACTGAGCGCCCTCTGCAGAAGTGATGTTACCGCTGGTTTGGCGGACGTATTCACGAGCGGCGGTAAGCTCAGGCTTGGTGGCAGGAACTTGAGGGAAGAGCTCGTTCTGGACGGTACTAGGCTTTCCAAGGACCTCGAGCCAGATGTACTCTGCCCAATGGGGTGCAACGACGGTGATCATCAAGGCTTGCAACTCGACGTACTTGCGGACAAGGTCCTGGTGCATGCCGATACCGGAAGACTTGGTAATCTCACGGTAGAAGTCACGGGCGCTAGTGAAGTCATAGAAGCCAGACTTGAGAGCGGACTTGTAGTTGGTGGCGGCGTAGTGCTCTCTTGTCTCGCTAACCAATCCATTGAGCTCGTTCTCGAAGATATCGTCCCAGAAGGATCTCTCGCCGGTACGCTGGACGCAGTCGTTGTTCTTGAGACGCTCGTTCTTATTGACCTCGACGTAGTTCTCGCCTTCCTTGAGAAGACGAGCGCCCTGGATGGTCTCCTCGCACCATTTTCTCAACTCAAAGAGCTTGAGGATGATGGCGTTGGCAACAGTCTCCTCAAAATTGGCGTCTTCGATTGAGTCTCCAGCATCGGCGAGGGACACACGGGTGGCATCAGCACCAAACTTCTTGGTTGCATCGTACAGGGTAAGGAAGTTACCGGTACTCTTGCTCATCTTCTCACCGTTCAAAAGCAGATGGCCGTTGGCACGGATACCACGAGGCCAGTACTCGCGAGGGAAGAGGGCGACGTGGATGTAGAGGAAGAAGGTCAAGTGGTTCTGGATAAGATCCTTGCCAGAAACACGAACGTCCAGGGGGTACCAATATTCGAACTCTCTACGCATGGTCTGGAGAGTCTCCTTAGGAATGTCACTCTCGACGTCTTCACGACGGGTGAAGATATAATCCCAGACCTCATCAGTCATTTGCTCAGCAGAGATCTTGCCAAGACCTTGTGTGTCTCCGTAGATATCAGAATGCAAGTAGTGAGCAATTGTGTAGTAACTGGGGTAGATGGTAGAATCGGAGAGGGATTCTACGAGGAACTTCTGATCCCATGGAAGCTTCGAGCCAAGACCATAAGAACGAGCGCAAGCCCATTGGCCCAGCCAGTCAAGAGTCTGTTGGAAGGCGTTCTTGGCCTCGGTGGAGAATGTGTTGAGCTCGCCGTTAACGTGTCCAAGGACCTCCTGTTGCCAGGCTTCATCACCGTTCTTGCCGTAGTTGAGATACCACTGATCCAGATGTCCAGCGACACACGAGTCACCAGAACGAGACATGACTTCACCATCAGGCTCGGCGTAGTTGAAAGCGTTGCCGGCGTCAATGAGAGTCTGTCTAACAAGCGGCTTGGCCTCCTCGACGGACTTGCCCTTGTGCTCACCGTAGCACATAGTACCCTTGTAGAAGCCTTCCTTGTAAGCAAGGTCCTTGGCCTCAGCAAGCTGCTTGGTGTCCTTGGGCGAGGCGATCTTCATGTCCTCACAGAGCTTCTTGGCAGTCAGGTTTCCGTAGGTAGGGGTCTCGATGATGGGAAGAGGCTCGAGGTCGGCCCACTCCTTCTTAATCTTGTAGTAGTCGGCCTTCTTGACCAAGTCCTGGATGGTAATGTAGTCGTCAGGAGAGTCCGAGGGGACACAAGTGACGACACCGGTACCCTTTGAAGCCTTGACGGTCTCCATAGGCAGAATGCGGACGTTCTCGTAGACGGAGAGAGGGGCGTTGATAAGAGTGCCGACAACGTCAGAGCCTTGCAAGTCGGCGACCTTGGGGAAGACGCCCCACTCAGGGAAGATACCCTGGAAAGCCATGTTGCGAGCGGCTCTCTCCGACACGAAGTAGTATTCGGTCTCTGACACCTTGTAGATCCCGTAGCCAATCTTGGGTCCGACAAAGCAACAAGTTTGACCGTACATGGTCTCGGGACGGAGAGTAGCGGGGACGAAGTAGACGTTGGCGTTTTCAGGGAGCTTGCCAGCGAGGATCTTTTGTGCGGGCTCGGCCCATTCTTGAACCTTGAGCTTCAGGGCAGTGTACTCCTGAACACCAACACCCTCGCCCGAGCTTCTGTCGTGGTCCATACATGCTTGTCCATCCTTGGGAGAGTAGACGGTGTAACGCTTGCCGAACTTGATCTTGCCCAGCTCCTTCAGACGGTTCATTTGCCAGCGGACGAAAGCGTCGTAGTAAGGGTTTCTGTCGGTGGTGACCATACTTCTTCTGAAGTCGACTCTTGCGCCGATGTTTGTGAGGTCGCGCTCACAGAGAGCAGGGAAATAGTTGAGCCAGTGGTCCGAGTCGGCAAATTTGTGAATGTCCTCCTTTTGAATACCAAGAGCGCCCATAATCTGGAACTGGTACTTCATCGAGACAGCCTTGGCTGCGGCCTTGCTCTTCTTCGCGCTGAACTTTGTAATGTCGGCCTTTGTGGTTTCCTGGGTGGGAGCGGGCACGGCGTCGTCCTCGGCATCCTCCTCCTTGTAGTTTTCAAAGTTCTTGCCAAACATTTCCATCTCACGGGCCAGCTTGTCGGCGCAAGACTTGATGGGCATACCGGTGCAGTGGTATCCTTGGGGGAAGAGGGCTCTCTTGCCCTCCATGCGGGCCCATCCGGTAGCGAATTCGACCTTGGAAACTGTGAATGCATGGCCTGCGTGCAGAATACCGTTCTGCAAAGATTCAGTCAGCATGTTTCATGCAGTAGACAACTACAGGCTTCAGGACCATGTACGGATATGCGAGAGTGCTAAACCTGCGTATGTGTTAGCACGATGAAGGTAGAGAGAAGTCGTCATGAATGTACTGTTTGGGTTGTTGCTCGCGAAGCTCGGCAGGGCTGACTGAGTGGAAGGGAACATCTTGGAGCGAGGGAGCGTCGGACTGGAAGATGGCGTCTTGCTTCCACTGCTGCTGGTACTTTTTCTCGGTGGCGATGAGGGTGTCACGCTTGTCGGTCTGCGCAATACTTCATCAGTATAGGTAGAGGCTTCAGGCTAGCTCGTGACTCACGTTCTCAATCTTGAGAGTACCCTGAGTATCCTGGGGGGTGGCCATGGTGAAAGAGCGGTATTGAAGAGGCCTCGATCGCAATACCCGCAGATTGCGCAAAGAAAGACTAAACAACGACGTGGTGGGCAAAGGAGGTTGCTTTGCTCAGTCGAAGAGAGAGAGAGTTGGTGCGATTGCGGCGCTGGCGCTGGCGCTGCCCAAAAGTTTCCCCAGACGACTTTTGTTTCTGACGCCCGCCAGTTTGTCTTGTTTGACACGGCATACCGCGCTTGGAATCTACTCTATCCACGAGGGTGCTCCTTCCAATTCCAATAGCACAACCACCATGTTCTTTCCAAGTCTGTTACGGCGGGCGAACGCTTTGCCCAAGTTTGATTTTGCGAGGAATCCATACAAGTCGAAACGCACATGGCCGCCAGACTTTACCAAACTCTCGCAGAAGCATCAGTTTCGTCTCGAACGCCGCTACCGTAGGAGGGCAAAGCTGAAGTGGGCAAGACCGACATGGACAAAGTTCGTCAAGCTGTCCACCTGGGCCACTATCTCGTGTATGTATGCACTCAAGTCATGCGACAGCAATATACTGACCCTGTGCTCAGTTGTCGTTGTCTATGGTCTACTGTTCATGGACATTGAAGAAGGCACCGTCTTTGGTACTGTATGTCGGCTTTCTCACATGTCATAGCGACTTGCACTGACACACTCAGATCCGCGACTACTACGCAAGAGCAACCAACGACATGTTTGGCACCGCCAGACGAGCTCCTCCTATCAAGCAACGTGCTACCACCGAAGACGATCAGTCTGTGTCATGAGCTGTCGAGAAATACTGTAACACAACATGAACTGTCAAATATCCTGCTGTGACCACCTACCAGCCACTGTAGGCAGCCAGCTTGGGCCGGGCACACAACAGGGTGGCAGTGACAAGAGACGAGCACAAGCCGTGTGAACGACTGCACTCTGTCGGCACTCTGTTTGCACATGCTCGTCCCAATGATTCGGTCTGTGACTCGAGTCCCTGCGACAGACGCGCACCATGAAAGACCGAGGACAAACACGAGTTTGGGGTACTCGAGGTTGATGCTCTTAGACTATGAAATAGTAGCTACATGAGCCCTTGGATCAACCAAGAGGATTAATTAGTGTATACATGCCGCCAAGCCAGACATACTGTATACGAAGATTCAGCAATTTACCGGAGTGCAGACCGCATCTCTTCTTGCGGCGCATTGCTGCAGAGAATCATTTTGAAACATTCTCGACCAAAAGTGGCGGTTTCAGTCATCCTCTGGAATATATCTCATGCCTTTTGCATCCATGTGGCTGGCGAGGAGACAAGGCTTCGTTCCTGAAGATGCTTGGCAAGCTTGCAATGGTTTCGAGGTGCATGCCTTTGTGTGAGAGAATCTCATCTGCCCGCCCAGATACCAGGTCCGAGGCCACCAGTACGGCTGCCCTCGTTGACCGGCCGTTTAGCAACCTTTCCTTGGGC
This sequence comes from Aureobasidium sp. GC_Fusr_1, assembly GCA_026538705.1. NCBI lineage: Eukaryota > Fungi > Ascomycota > Dothideomycetes > Dothideales > Saccotheciaceae > Aureobasidium > Aureobasidium sp. GC_Fusr_1. The sequence continues at coordinate 50,554 of JALPCE010000095.1, read as the reverse complement.
CTTGACTCCTTGTACCACCCTGTAAAACATTAGAAATGAGCACAGAAGACCACATCTAAACACATACTTGTCCAATCCTGTTTCGATGACTACGCCACCAACAATCATTTCGCCCAGTACTGCATGTAGCGTTTCGAAGTTGAAAATGAGATCGAGCTCGCAAACGTTCTCAAAGAGCCTGTCCAGTGATTCGACAAAGACTTGGATCAGATCGAGCAAGGCTAGAGGGGACTCGGTGCTAGTACTGATGACGATAAAGTAGAGAGTCGCATAGTGGCGGTAGGTGACCAGAGAAGGTACATCGTTGTGGGAATCCGATACAGCGCCCGCGGACTGAGCAGGAGCCAGAAGAGGTGGTAGTGGCAGGAAGTTGCATGATGATGAAGGTCGCGCAGAAACTAGAGTGAAGATTTCGGAAATCAGGCGTTGCTGGACAGCAGTATCCTAGAGGAAGCGTTCAGAAGAATATCTAGATGGCTATGTGCTTCTCGTCGTACCAGCTGCGTGTAGAACTTGGTCAGACGCGGTTGGCCATTGTTATTGAAAACCAGGACGGCGTTGATCATTGCTGCTGCTTGACTCTGTTGTGCTTTGAGGCTGAGGATATGGCGACGATTTCAGTGCTTGACTGGAGTGAGGGTTAAGATTTCGACCTTTTGTATGTGCAGCACGTGGTTGTATGCTTCTCAGGAACATGGAAGCATCGATGCGAGGCGGTGATCGAGCTTCACCGGCCCACCTCCACATGGGCCAAAAGTTTGTCACTTTTGCTCTTCTCAATCTTGGATCGAGACATGCGTGTTGTCGGAACACAATACAATTTCATGGGTAATGTTGCATACACGATGTGTACTCTGGTTACCTACATCTTCTTAGTTTTGCTCTTCGATTCTATCTTCGGTGTGTTTCTACAGCTCGTCAAGTGACAGACTCGGGGTAGGAGATTGTATGGGCCCGGACCCCCGCATCATCGTCATTGTCTGGAGCTCGGTCGGTTTGTCGCAAACAACTTCATCTCGTCCATCACACCTCACGGCATTGTCCATTGATAGCTACAACCACTTTGGCATCATCATCACAAATCGTCGCCCGCCGCTTCACACTTGCAATCCCAACCATGTCTGCTCCTAGATCAGTCCGCTGCTTGCGCCAGGCAGTTCGCAGTCTTTCGACTCGTCCTGTAGCTCCCAGATCCCTGTCCAGGCAAGCTCCCGTCGCATCACACGTCGCTACTCGCTACTTGTCCTACACTTCGCGCAGCTACAAGGGCATCTTGCCCGACACCGACGAGCCCACACTCAAGGAGAGAGAGCCTCTGCACGAGGTCAACGAGCCCACACCCATCGAGGTTGAAGAATACCACGAGAGAGCAGACCAATATCTCGAGGAGCTCGTCACCAGGGCCGAGGAGCTGGCAGAGGAGAAGGAAGGTGTCGACGTCGAGTATTCTGTAAGCACCCTCAACCCTGCAACTCTTGCATCTGCTGACCATCCATCAAGGCCGGCGTGCTCAACATCGTCTACCCTCCCAACGGCACCTACGTTATCAACAAGCAGCCTCCGACCAAGCAAATCTGGCTGAGCTCTCCCATCAGCGGCCCCAAGAGATTCGACTGGGTCATGCTGGGCGAGTCGCAGCAACAGAAGGAGGGCGCTGCATCCGGCGACTGGATCTATCTGAGAGACAAGACCAGCCTGACCACTTTGTTGAGAAAGGAGCTGGGCCTGACTGTTGGTGAAGAGTCCAACCGTCCTTGATCCCATCAGCTAGCCTTGAAACACAACCGTCCAAATGCACAGTCATCCTTAGACAGACACTCTGCATGGTGACAAAGTCCCTTTACCTCTCCTTGCCAGCATACACCAGCTCCTGAACAGGACTGTGCGTTTCTACACCTTCAATCCTATTACCGTGTGCGTGGGAGATGAAGAGCATTGGTGCATACAACAGTCGCGGATGTCTTCCGTAGAGTCACACTAAGCATTCGCATGTCATTCAAATTCGACCTCGATGCAAGGGCAATTCCCGACAAGATACGATATCAATGCAAGGACTTATTTGCTCCCAAACGTATCTACAGTGGGGAAATCACCTTTATTCGCCGTTGCCACGTCGCTACTGTTTTGACCACTGCTCCATCTCCAGTCACCACTCATCCGCCAGCGACCATGTTTGTTTGCTCTGCAAACGGTAATGAAACCGGTTCAGACACTGTCACAGGTTTCAGCGGCCAAGCATCCCTTGCCGGACGTTCGTTCTGTACATCCACATTTGCACTATCAGAATTACCACATTGACAGGTAGCCCACCCTGTTAACGAGTGATAGCGTTGTATCACCCTGCACTCCACACTTTGCCCTCGTATCCACCTTCCTCCTCACTTGCCCACACCTGCAGCAACAACGCACCATGTTATTAGGTTGCTCCCTTTCGATCACCCGTTTCTCGCGGGGATATTAGCAATGTACCCCCCAAGAGTCAGCTATACAAAAACAACAAGGCTTGTATCGCATTCATGCAGGTTTAGGCAATTACGGAAGCTCAAGGTGTGGTGAGGCTTGAAAGGCTGTTGCGGGGGGGGGAGTCGCTCAATTGCAATGACCTCGGAGGTTCGCCAACGGTCCCACATCCCTTTGCCTCATCGCTGCAAACAATCAACAACTACTCGTCAACTGAGACATCTCATCCTCAGAACGGCGTTACGAGCCGATGGCCAAGTCATACATATGCCGACTTTGGCCATGTGACTCTTCTTGTGTTGGCTCAACCATTTCAAAACGTGAGATGCCCACCGCAGCCCAGCCACCAGGCCATGGAGATCCCCTTCCTCTCTCACCACCCCTCAATGTCTGGTTGTTTTCTTGCCACAGATCTACCTGCATGTCATCTAAAGGTATACTGTACCTCATCTCGCGAGCCGGTGGCGGAGGTAAGCAACACAGGCGCCACCATGCCATCACATCACTGATCAGTACGGACGTTCATATCATGCGGCCGTTTTAACGTTGGTGGCAGATCAAGAACGAGCTCACTAATCATCATGCTTGGGGTGCCGGCTAGCCGAAACGTCTCTGATTCAACTGCTCAGGAACAGAGACACCAAGAAAATGAGATGATGCAACGAATGAATCGGAGTGGCCCGAGGGAACCAAATCGTAAGTTTTGCAGTGGCTGTGATTGCGACTCATGAGAGAAACATCAATCGCGGAGGGTCTGGTATGCAACAAATAGGCTTTTGTCATGATGCGTCGATCATTGCCGATGGCACGGGTGCTGCTGCTTTCGGTCAAGCCGTGTATAGCATGCAAACCTTAGTCGTCTTTACCTCGAGCTCCGCCTTGCGGGCGAGATGCTTGATGGCTGGATTTGAGTTGTAGATGCTGCACGTGAGGACGTCCATCTCGCTAGCTCGTCACAACAAATCATGAAACGAGCACCAAAGGCATCCACCTGGTATGCAGGCTGGGAACTCGAGAGTCGTCGTGTTCTAGTGGGGCGCTGGGTTGTCGTTCCCTGCCGGTCTTGGCGGTAAATCCTCCCTCAACCCTACATAGGTCCATCGATTCTCATCGGCTTCATCGAGCACATCGTTGCCCGGTGACATCTGGCTCAGCAAGCAAGGAGCCATAATCTCCCAGATTGTACAACGATTGTCCTGCAGAAAGAAATGTCCAAACGATGCCTCGACCAGCAGCTGAGAAGCTGTTGAACCTTTTGCGAGCGAACGTCCTGCTAATACCAACAGGGCTGACTGGCCTTAATTCGCGCGTGGGGGAGGCGCTATGGGTGCGTGCCACTTTGTGGAGAGAATACTTTTCCCAGTCAGACCCCGCTCCATGCATCAATAATCACATCTCGATGGCCTGCAAAAAGGTGATCCATTAGCGAATGTGTAGGATGGCTGGGCAGAGTGAGCGCGGGACATGCTATGCGAGCATACGCATGCAGTGGTCATGGAAAATTGTCAGGATGGTTGGAAGAGCTGCCAGAGAGGTTGCTAGGGTTTCTATTTCGGTCATTGACTTGACTTTCCAAGAAAGGATTTACGTCCGGAGTTACAATAGAGATCGTCACCAACCTTTTCGACGAGAGTTTGCGAGTCGATCTGGTCAAAAGGCCGGACATCGAGACGTCACCGCGAGATGGCTGAATTCAGCATGATTCTTCGATGCTTCTCTCGCAAGTGAGGGTTTGCATGTGCTTGAGGGTTGCTGATGAGACGACTGGAAACAAAGACATGCATGGGTGCTGCGGCTCGCCTGCGGGTGATTGGTTGCGCATGCATGCTTCACGCCAGTCCCTCCCCGCCACGGCTGAGGAGATCCCGGGTTCGTCACGCAGTACGACCACTGAGAGCCGCAATGCTTGGTTGTCGCTGTTTGGGGGTTGTAGGTTTGGGCAATTGGCCGGTTTCGTCTTTCATCTCCAGATCATTGGTACGACATGAGCCGCCGAGCCGGTTTCCTTGCCCAAAGCCTGCTCGCAAGCCCGCTAACCTCTCAAAGCACGTCCGTTTCTAACCTCTGCCCGTTGATCGCAAGCGGCCAACGGTAGGTACATAAGTGCAGAGCGCTACAGCCCGTGTTCACTCGAGCCAAGCGCTGGAACCATAATCCGGTGGACGAGACTAACGCCGCCTGGCCCAACCACCCCTCTCCCTGGCATTCCACAGGATAATGAGCCTGGGATATAAGAAGGTGGGAACATTCCTCCCATTGTTGCTGTTCTGTTTACACATCAACTCGCCTCGCCAACCTTAAGAAGCCATCCCAAAGTCCGACCATCGCACTTTCCTCCGGTCACAGAACTCACTTTCGCTCTTCATCCATCACATCTGTCACCCACACCTGTCGTTAACACAGCCATCCATTCATCTCTGCACATAATAATCTACGCATCATCAACAACTACTCCATCACCAACATCATCACCACTATTAATATGAAGTCCTTCGCCATTGCTGCCGCCTTTGCTGGCGCCGCTGTCGCCATGCCCCAGGGTGTTACCCAGTCCATCTCCCCCAAGACTGGTCCTCCCCAAGGCTGCTCCAACAACTTCGATGGCCAGTTCAGCATCTCAATTGCTAACGTCACCACAACCTCTAAGCGTGACCTCGAGACTCGCCAGGCCAAGGTCCTGACCATCACTCTTAAGGATGGTACCTTGACTGATGACGAAGGCCGCACTGGTTACATTGCCGCCAACAACCAGTTCCAGTTCGACAAGCCCGCCCAGACTGGTGCCATCTACACCTCTGGCTTCTCCGTCTGCAGCAACGGCACCCTTGCCATTGGCGACTCCGCCATCTTCTACCAGTGCTTGAGCGGCGACTTCTACAACCTCTACGATCAGTCCACCGGTGCCCAGTGCTCTCCCATCTACATCAACGTCCTCAAAGCTGGCGGTGTTGCCTCCAGCGGTGCTGCCACTCAGATTGGCGACGGTCAGCTCCAGGCTGCTACCTCCACCAAGGCTGTCACTCAAATCTCTGATGGTCAGATTCAGGCCTCCACTGCTGCCGCTCCCGTTACTCAGATCTCGGACGGTCAGATCCAGGCATCTACTGGCAAGCCTGTCACTCAGATTTCCGATGGCCAGATCCAGGCCCCTACCTCGACCGCTGCCCCCGTCACTCAGATCTCTGACGGTCAGATCCAGGCTCCCACTGCCACCACCGCCAAGCCCGTCACCCAGATCTCCGACGGTCAGATCCAGGCCCCTACTGGCGGTGCCACTCGCGCTTCTAACGGTACTATCGTTGCTGGCGCTGCCACTGCCTCGAGCCCCGTTGCCTACACTGGTGCTGCTGCCATGCCCACCTTCGCTGGTGAGATGCTTATCGCCGCTGGTGCCTTCGCCGTCGCCTTCCTGTAAGCACCTCGCTTGCACGGATACTTTCTTTTACACAACTACTCTCACGACCTATCCGCTTCAGCCATGTTACTCATGTTGATAATGGGCATATTGGGCTCGCCGGGAGGGGCTTGTTTGTGCCGACGTCCCTCGTCGATGAGACAAGGGTCAATACGAGCTTGAGGTCTGGGCAACAGGACTACGCCTACTAATGTTTGATCGGGGTGGAATGAGATGCTTCCTCAAGGAAGGTAATAAAGACGTCCGCCGTCTTGGAAAACTGTTTCCATTTTCTTATTTTGCATTTTCTGGTTGGCACGATACCTTCTTGCATCCCGGAGCCTGCTTCTCTCTGTCTTTCTTTGTGCATATAGCCTTTACTTCTTTTTCTTTCGGACAGACACTTTGTCTGTCAATGAACCAATTCTTCTACAACTGCTTACCTCTCATTCCCACTTGTGATTTTTACTATCGTTACATGCTCGTGTTGGAGACTAACCTTGACACTGGGCAGGCTAAAGATAATGTGACCTTCCCCTCCGGGACGCGTCACCACACACCTCGGATGGCACATGATAGTGCAAACCCTCACCAAGCCTTTGATATCCGGAAGCAAGTCCATCCCGTCTCTCGCTCGTCCACCCGCGCGACCGTTGATCCTCATTCAATGAATACGCTGCGTGGGCTGCCCTGATGCCACCCTCTCGTTGCGATCTCGGAGTTTCTTGGTTCACACAAGGATGCCTCTTTCTCAACAAACCCAACCGAGATACCTACTTCTTTTTGAAATTCAGCAATCATGTTTGTAGCGCAAGCAAGTTCCTCATGATGCAGAAACCCTTGTCTCTGGTTTCCAAACTGTGCGAGTCACTGTATCTATTCTTTCCCCAAGTGTTTTGAGCCTTGGCAAGCGACGTCTGCACTGTTTCTCTTTTCGTGTCATTTCATCTCTCAAACCCCGGGAAAATCTGTTGGGACAAAAAGAAGGTTTGCGGCGTTCCCGCTGTCGTTTTTTGTTTTTGCTGGGGTATGGTGCGACGGGGACTTTGTGGGTGAGTCTACCGTATTGCGTGATATGATGAGAGTATTTTCGGAGCGATGAGGATGAGATGTAGGGAGAGGAGAATGGATAAAAGAGCCGAGGTGGTAATCGGGGAGATAGGGTTGAGATGGGTATGGTGTTTGGTCGCTTGAAGCCTGGTGGTTGGGCTGGCTTGCGGTTGTTATGGTAGTGGGTATTATGAACAAGCATAATTGAACAGCAAGGACTATCTCACCTCAGGAGCAATCGTGCGGAGTGCAGAGAAATCAAAAGGGTAGATATGTATAACATTGTTTTCTTGTGGTTAAAGAAAAGCGATGCGGAAATATAGGCCAGGGTGTCCCTGAAAACATGTAATTTCATGTAATTCGAATTTCTCCACGATGATACAATATAGGAGCACTGTAAGAGGAACACTTGTGCCATTCTAGTCTTTTCTAGTTCTCTCCAGGATGTGTGCTTTGCATGCTTAGTTGGGTTTGGACATATGAAGAGGAGCGGGTTGAGGACTCGTCCAACAGTGATCCACGGCGTTTGTGGCAGACAACATCCTCTGAGCGTCGGAGACAAACACCTGAATTGTAATCAAATGTCGTTTGGTTTATTTGTTGACAATGCTCGTGCATGGCTTGTGATATCTGCATGGAAGGAAATTAGAAAGCATGCAGGGCTGTAAAGAGCTGGAAAGTTGGAAATGAGGTCGCTGCAAGACAAGGTTAGAGGCGAAGATCATGCTGCAGGTGCGTTATCTCTGGATCTGCCCGGCAGGAAGAGGAGTCCTTGGAGATCCTTCTCTTGCACACCCGGGTCGTTGGATTATGACTGTAGCTACGACCGATTGACATGTGAATCCAGAGTTCAAGCTTCACACATGGGACTCAACCGTTGAAGCTTCTCAGATATGTTTGGAATAGATAAACATTGATAAAATATTATTTGATTAAAGATTAAGATTAAGATCAGATAGAAGGCTTGGAAATGTTGACCTGTGTCTTCGATATGGTCAGTAAAAGATTCGTGCGAAGCGATCAAGACCAAAGTGAGAGATGTGGAAAAAGAATCAGACATCCAAGGAAGATGTTGCGCTCAACGACCGTCTAAGATAGGTTCTAGGCGACGGCTAGCGTGAAAACTGCGAATGTGGTATGGGTTTCATCATAAAGAAGGGGTTGTGTTGTGTAGAGGGCAAGTAAAAACGCGAAGAGACTGACCATAGCTGTTGATAAGTGTCGAAGCTGTTCAACAGTCGATCGACACCCTGATGTGTTCCAATAACTCCTCCTCTTTATCATGGCCGAGACGAGATGCGAATCCTATGCTTCAGCGCTTGTTAGCACGATGTTCCGCAAAAGTGTGATGCGAAACGAGGTGAGTTTGAGTGTGGTGTCAGACAAAAATATACTGGCAAGTATACAGGCTGCCAGCGACGGCTGCCCGAACAGATGGTCTTCGTCAAGGTCGAATCTGTTGGGAAAAGAAGACATAATTGTAAAAGTTGTCATCATTCGAATGATGGTGGGAAGAAAGTGTGCAGTGCGCAAAGGAAGAAGAGATACTCACAGATACTACACGGGCCGTCGAATATCGCGCAGACAGGCATAGCAGATGCGCAAGAGTCTGACAGCGACAAGCGACGGCGTGTTTTGGTGGTGAAAGGATTTGCTGCTTGGAAGAAAGATTCGGCTTGATCACAAATAAATACTGGCGTTGATCGACGCGCACGGCAAATATTCGGGCACGCCAAGCAAATCTCGTCCAAGCGTTTGGTATCGACGTGTCGACTTGTCCAACTCGTCGCTGAGGGACACTCAAACAGTGCTCTGTCAGACCAACACGTTCCACAAGCAGATAGACTATCATGTATTCGTCGATGGGAGAATGGTCAGCTTCGAGTGCTGGTTTCGTTGATGCAAGCGCATACGGACGAGAAGGCAGTTAGGTTGGCCGCGAGCTTGGCAGGTGCTGGATAGCAAGTGCACCGCGCTCATTAGTCACGCACGAGCCCTGTCAGCGGACAAATCACAACGAGTGAGTGATGTGAGCGTCGAGTGAGACGAGCGACCATCGACTGGCAAGGCACCTTGTGACAGGCTCGAGTCTGCACTCGCATACCATCGTGCAACTCTGAATTCGTGTGCGCATACTTTCTTTGCAGGGCCCCCCAAGCGGTGCATGAATCAGTGACCCTTTTCTGGTGAGAAGTCGCAGCTGCTGAAGCCAACGTTGGAACTTGGCCGGCGACAAGCGCGAGAATTCGAGACTCGGCCGTTGCGAAGCTCGTAGATCCGGACGGAGAGGAACGCGCCGTCCACTGTCGCTCGCTCTCCCAGTGCCTGCCCTGCCCCAAGCGGACCCCGGTTCCCTTGACCAAAGTAACCACCTCGATCTTGTCCTTCGCTCGCGTCTTTTTGGCCTCTACACCCTTCGTCACGGCCTCGACGACCCTTGACGCCCACGCACACGGCACTGCCCTGTACAGTCCGCTGTCGCTCGCTCAGGCTTCCAAGGCGCGTCCGCCATCCATCTCCATCGACCACCTCTGCGCATCCAGAGCGACAGCAGCCTCGGTCGATCTCGTGTCCATACATGAATCTGCGTGCACCCTCTGTCGCGCTCTCTCCAATCCACGTCTACCATCGCGCGTCGTCGACCTGACCACCCTCCTTCTCCGTCGTCGTCTAGTCTGATTCTACGCGTTCGCTTGCTCACTTCCAACCACTATGATGCAAGGCATGTCCTTTCCTCCGCACCCGACGGGCATGCAACCAGGCGTGCCCCACGGCCATCCAGGAATGCCTCCCAATGCTCAGCATATGGGCCAGCCGATGCAGATGCCTGGTGTCTCGGGTCCCGGTGCTCCTCACATGGGTCAACCAGCCATGATGGGCATGCAACCCGGCCAGCAGAATATGCCTCCCGGCATGGGTCCCGGCCCAGGTGGTGGCATGATGCCGCAGCAGTCCATGGGCGGTCCCGGTGCAAACGCCATGGCAATGAGCCATCTCAACCCTCAAACCCACATGATGCAACAACACCATCAGATGCAGCAAGCAAGTATGTTTCACTCTCAAGTATCCACTGGTCTCAATCACATACTTACCGTTCCTCACAGTGGCCAACAACCCCCAATTGATGATGCAGCAGCAACACATGGCGCGTCAACGGCAGATGATGGCAGCGCAACAAGCTCAGCAACAACAACAACAACAACAGCAGCAACAGCAACAGCAACAGCAACAGCAGCAGCAGCAGCAGCAGATGAATGGTATGGGAATGGGAATGGGCATGAACGGCCATCCGGGCATGAGCCCTCAGCAATTCGCTCAGATGCAGGCAAATCCCGCCTTCCAGAATGCCCAAATGGCCAATCTGCCGCCTCAACACATCATGCAGATCCAACAGATGCGACAGATCCAAGCCGCCCAAGCTGCTCAGCAACACGCGGCGCAACAACAACAGCAGCAACAGCAACAGCAGACGCCACACCCCCAGGGTCCTCAGGCCCCTGCGACACCTCAGATGCAGCAACAGTCAATGGCTCAACACATGGCAATGCAGCACGCTTCATCTCAGGCTTCGCACCAGAGTGCTCCCCCGAACAACCAGCCTCCACCCCAGCAGCCGCCGCCAGCTCAAATGAGAAGCCAGTCGCAGATCCCATCTGGTCCTGAAGGTCAGGGCCAAGCATCGCAGCATGCTCAGTCTCAGCCTCAACAGCCTCAGCAACCCCAAGGGCAACCTCAGCCCCAACAGCAGCAACAACAGCAGGCGCAACAACAACAACAACAGCCTCCCCAGCCCCCAAGTGCCCACCCTACACCACAGATGCCGGCACAACCACTACCTCCACAACCCCCCTCTTCGCAGCCTCAGCAGGCCAACCAGCAGACTCCTCAGCAACCGGGTTCTGCCCAATCTCAGAACCAGCCTCAAAATGCCCAACAGCAACAGCAGGCGCAGCAGCAAGCCCAGGCACAACAGCAGCAGATGCAAAACGCTCAGCAGCAACAGCAACGCCAGCAGATGATGAACATGAACAACATGAATATGATGCGTCAACAGCAGGCTATGGCTGCTCAACAACAACAGCAGCAGCAACAGCAGCCGAGTCGCGCGACCAACGGGCAATTCATCCTCAAGCTGATCCAATTCTCTGACCACCTCAGCGCGTTCAACGCAAGCGTAAGTGTATCCCAGGATCAACTTCAGGCTACACAACTGACCAGTGAGATAGTCGCGTGAGTCGAATTCGTCAGAGCATTGGCACAATTTCGTGAACCAGTTCTGGACACCAGACGGCCGGCTCGTACAACATGTCCTTGACAACACGAATTCGTCGACCAAACAGTTCATGATCAGTGCCTCCTCGCTAGCACGGTACTATTGGACATGGTTCGACAGCGGTGTGCAAAACATACAACTGCAGCTAGAGGGCGTGAGAGAAATCCCTGCCCCGAACAATGCTCACTGGGTGACGTGTACTCGTGCTCGCTACATCTTCTGGTTTGCAAACAACACTCAAGTAGAGCCTCTCTCTCAATCCTGCATCGACATGCACTAACCATCTTTTAGTTGATCTGGCAAGGCAAGCTGACAGCCTCGTTCCCTGCTGGCTTGGACAAGTTCGAATCGCTCGAATTTGAAGTGTCCAAGACGGAGGAATTCATCCCACGCTCCGAACTCGCGCGTGTCGTCGCCCAGGGCTCACCCCTGATGAACAAAAGTCCCAAGATGAGCAGAACACCGGCTAAGAAGGCAATGCAAAAGGCACAAGGCGGTCTTCAGCTCGAAGATTTCCCATCCGCCCCTGTCAATGAATACGCCGTCACCCCCGCTGTTATGCAATACCTTGAGGTAGATGTGCTTGTTCCAGAGTTCCAGCTATACGACCACCTGAACTGACCAGGGCCAGGTAGCGGAAACCATCTTCTTCATGAAGGACCTGATGGAGTACTCCCAGAAGAACGAGCTCCGGCCCCACGACGCCATGAACCAGATGGTCGCCCAGATCGAGGAGGGGCAACAATTCGGCCAGCCTCAAAACATGGTTCCGAACCCCATGCAACCCAACCACGCTCAGATGGCTCTGCAAAGAAATGGCATTGTTCAACCCCTGCCTCAGGGTGCCGGCACTCCCAATCAGGCCCACATGCAGTTGCCTGGCCAAACACCCATATACTCCTCGCCGTCAGTCCCCCACATGAATTTGCCCATGCAGCACCTGAACGGGCAACAGATGATGGCTATGAATGGCTCACCTCACATTGCACACCCGGGCTTGCCCGGTGGCTCTTTGATGGCTCCCAACCACATGATGGGACAGATGCACCACTCGCCAAGCCCGCACATGGGCCCACCGATGATGGTGCCGCAACACTCACAGCAAGGCAACAACCCAATCGGTGCGCACCAGTCCGCATCGACAAGTCCGAACCTGAGCAGTAAGCGTCGGCGTTCACAAGTCAAGCTTGAAGGTGATGACGGACTAGAAGGACCACCTTCACAACGCATGAAACCTAGCCCAGGCCTCAAGAAGAAGTGAACACGACCATCTACCGCTCCGTCAAGGTCTGACTGACGTGCGCATTTCATCCTTGATAACCTTCTTTTTAGTTTGCTGCTCTTGCGAGAAGTCACGACCAGAGAAACTGGAGGAACGAGGGGTTCTACGGCGTTCAAGTTTTTCTCAATCTCATCACATCTATTCTGCGACACAAAACTGGGGAAGTGGTTGGCTCGCAAGACCACGAGGGGAGGCGTTCACATGCTTCTTCTCTCTTTCTTTTCCATCATCCACTGTGCATTTTCCCCTCACCTTCTATATCGTCTATCTCTCTGCTTTTTCTCTTGTCATTTATTTTGCGTTTCTTTACCAAATACGAGAGAGAGCTACGGCGTAGCAGGGCGTACATGCTTCCTTTCTCGTCTCGACTGGGCGGTTTTGTGCTTGTTTCTTGGGGATCATTTCAACGAGAAAAGACGTCAACGCATGGGGATTCGCAATATGTTTATGTATGTGCTGTCGTTTAGGACATGTGAGATGTACATTATTTGGCCTACCGATGTTTACCAATCTTTGCAACATCATCGTTCCTTTCCAAAGGTATCTGAGCAGGGTTGGGGACTTGTTGAAGTACAGAAGATCTTTACATGTGCCTGGCTGGCGAGAGTATTCAAATTGTGCTTCTTCTGGAAGAACAGATTTACTCACATCTGACTGTGGTACCAGATGCTGGAAACGACGAATTCGACTATGCTGAACGCTCGCTGCTTTGTTATACTTACTGCCTGCATCTCCCACCGCTCAGGAGCGAATGGATACCATAAGGCCAGCTATGTTGTAGCGATGTAGCGCACTGAACACGCCAGAACTAGCGCTATAATTTCTCTAGCACCTACTTGCTTCTCAACTGGCTAGTCTGCTAGTAACGCTAGTGGGGCAAGTGTCAAGAAGAATAAGAATCCTTCTTGATTACTTGGAGCGAGGATGCCGTAAGGAAGGATCCAGAAACGGAGGAGTATAAGACAAATGATGTTGGTAAAGAGAGGTAGGTAAAAGAAGATTTAAAGGAGCAAGAGGAGCAAAAAGATGTTATGATGAGGTCGCGGCTGCATACAAACTCGAGATACAAGCAACAAGGTCAATGCGATGCAGAGTACAGGTTGGCGAGGGCGAGAGAGGTTTCGAGACAACTCATTTGTGTCTTGTGACGACAATCGATAAATGATACAGCAGTCTCTTATAGGAGAAACAAAAGCCATGTACTGTAAGAGATGTTCCCATTGATGATATTACCATTTTCTTACCGTGATTCGTTCTCGTTAACATAAAAGTGGCAGGTACTACCACCTCTGCGGCGACTCCAACCTTCGACTCCGTCTCTCCTTCTTGCCGTCCTTTTGCCTAGCCTCCCACTTCTCCTTTGCTTGTCTCTGCTCTTCTTTCATTTCATCCCGGTAGATCCGCACTCTGTTTTCTAAGATGTTGGCTCCGATGCCACCAATGATGGCTCCTAGGGCTGTGCCGCGCGTTTGATGGCGGTCGCTGGTTTCACGACCGATGTAGCCGCCGATTAATGCGCCTGCGATGCCGGCTCCTAAGCCTAGAGTACTCCTGTCCAGAGCCATTAGGGGGCTGTCACGGAAATCGCGGTTGGAGGAGTGGGAGCGAGAGCGTGAAGACGAGGAATAAGAGCGGCGGCGTTGTCGTCGTGAGCGGGATCGTGAGGGTGAACGGTCTTGTGGTCTCGAATATCTGGCCATCTCGTTGCGGGGAGGACCTCGAGTTGAGGATGCGGGCGTGTAGTCACCGCGGGACGATGGGCGTGGTGAGTTGTCGTAGTATTGCGAGTTTAGTGGCGCACCGTCCCTTGGCCGTGGGCCTGCAGATTGGTATGGGATATACTGAGGTGGATCTGTGGCTCGAGGATGGTAGCTTTGTCCTGGAGGAGAGAGCCTACGTGGTCGCTCGTCTTCGCGGTCGTCACGTTGTCGCGGTTTTCTGTCGTCGCGATCATCTCGCGGGTCTCGTTTTCGTCTCGGCCGCTGATCGTAGCTGTCGTCTGAGCCACTGTCATAGCCGCGATCACGTCCACGTGCCTCACTCATGTTGTTCTGGCTGCCACTGTCTTCGCGATCGCCTCTACGGATATGCTTGTGTACTTTGTCGTATCCTTTGTCAAAGTACTTATCGGTAGTTTTGTCGAAGCCTTCCAGTCCAAGTTCCTTTATTCCGGACAGCGTCAGAGCGACAAGTTGCCAGGGAGGGGTTCAGCTACCCAGTATGGATGTGCAACTGAGTAGTGGGAAAGAGAAATGATGACAGAAGGAACGACGCAAGAGACCTACCACAAAGTCGGCCATGATGGATGCCTGGTCAGAGCAGGGTACTACCAGCAAGCCTCAGCAAATGCGCCTCTACGTAATGAGATCCTTGGCCGAATACCGGAATATTTTTAAGCTCTTGTGTGAGTGACAAGGATGGTCAAATGGTTGCAACGAACGCCGATCGAAAGTCAAGAACATGGCAAGAAGACGGGAAAGAGGAAACATATAAGGGCGGCACAAGCACATCCCTCACGGCCCTCAGCAAATCTCAGTTCACTGCACGCATGACGCAGTCTGGTGGAGGAGGCTGGTTGAACTGCCAGCAGTGGGATGCGGGTCGCCAGAGTGCTTGGTGGGAGTTGAGCGAGGAATCTTGTGACGTCTTGGGCGGCATGCAGGGATCTTTCGGCACGCGGAAGCGATTTGGCCGGCCAACTTGCCCTCAATTCTCTTGATCCCACCGCAGCTGCAGTCATGCATATTGCACAGGGTAGTTGTGATATCTTCTCACAGGTCGTACACAGCGCGGTGATATGAATTGCCTGGAAAGCGAGTCTGATGATGCCAGATGCTTGTTCATCGAAGCTCAAACGCAGAGTTGAAAGCTTCTAAAGACGGGTCTTGGGCTCATTCTGTTCAACAAACGGATTAAGCAGAACGATTTCAATTGTATCTTTTTGTTTTGTCAAACTCGACCCAGCTGGTCATGTCTCGCTGGAGAGTCCCAGCAAAGATTGAGCGGGAGTTGGTACGTCTACCTGCCACTGCCTCTTACGCATATCGTGGCAATCAGGGCGTGAGGAAGCTACTCTTTCAAAGATGGAACCGTGTCCAACATAGATGGACCAAGCACATCTAGTCAGGCTTGTCAGAGTTTCCAGGGATAGAGATGGTTATATGTCCAGCAGGTGCATGTGAGAATGCAGAGCACGTGAAGACTGATGTTGAGATATTGCCCGAGTAGGAAAGAACGACTGGCCGCAGGTCGGTGCACGGGCCACGCCAGACTCATTCGCTAAACTTTTCGACAGCGACGCAACACCAAGGCGCGACGACGAGACGGCAACCACCCATACCACCACCCACACATCCGCAATCATGTCAAACGAACCAGGACGCACCGACTGGGCCGAGGACGACGAGCCCGATCTCGCCACCGCCCTCCCCCCGCAGCAAATCTCAAAGAACAAGGACGGCAGCGAGACCATCGTCACCATTTTCCTCAACGACGACGGCAAGAAGGTCAAGCGCACACAACGCATCCGCAAGGTCACCAAGCGCACATATGAGAAGGCCGGTGTCGCCGAGCGCCGCGCCTGGCCCAAGATGGGTCTCGAGGCAGGCCGCCCTGCTGGCCCCCAACCCGACACGACCACTCTCGGAGAGAACATCATCTTCCGCCCCCAGGTCGGCTTCAAGTCTGGCGCCGCCGAGCAACCCACCGCCGAGGAGGACCAGAAGCAGCAGCAGCTCAAGCAGATGAAGATCAAGTGTCGTATTTGTTCCGGCGAGCATTTCACCACAAAGTGTCCCTTCAAAAACACCATGGCCCCCGAGGGCGAGGCCGGTGCCGGTCTTGCCGACCTCGACGGTGATGTCGGTGCTGCCACTCTTCAGAACCTGGCTGCAGGCGGCCCTGCGCAAGGCGCCTCCGGTCCCGGTGGCTCATCCTACGTGCCCCCACATCTCCGCAAGGGCGGTGCTGCTACTGGCGAGAGAATGGGCGGCAAGTTCGAGAGAGACGACCTGGCCACTCTGCGTGTCACCAACGTGAGTCCCTACAACTCCGCCACCTTTAACACACAGCCTTTTAACATATCTGATCACAGGTCTCCGAATTCGCCGAAGAAGACGAGCTCCGCGCACTGTTCGAGCGCTTCGGTCGCGTCACCCGTGTCTTCCTCGCAAAGGACAGAGAAACAGGCAAGGCCAAGGGCTTTGCTTTCGTCAGTTTCGTCGACCGATCAGACGCCGCTATTGCATGCGAGAAGATGGACGGTTACGGTTACGGACATCTTATCCTGCGCGTCGAGTTCGCCAAGAAGGCCACCTAAAGAACTGCATCGCAGTTGGGTAGATGAACGAGCAGACAGAAGACGGCCAAAAAAGGAGAGCCAAAAAGAAAACAAAAGTCAACAATTTGTTTGTACAATTGCACGAGCCCTCTTTTTCACTTTTTCCAGAACTACACTTTTTTGGCGCTTTTTATGGGACATGATGGTTTCTTATATTTACGTATGCTTTTTTTGCTTTTCTTCTCTTTGCGAATGCATACCGGAAAGAGAGTGGGCAAAAGGGGAGAGGGAGATGAAGAGCGAAGAGTTGGAGAGGTTGGGAGAGATGATGAGAAATACACCTTGTTATATACCCCCTTGAGTCTCTGATTCTGTGTGTCTTTTGTATGGGTTTCATCACTGCTGTCTATATGCGACGACAGCAGCCATGCGTTGCCTTTGCCCGTCCCACAGTCTGTAGCATGGAACGATGGTAGGCTGTCTCTCCTTCACCCAGCTCTCTGGCAAGATCTGCGTAGTGTACACAGTACAGATCTGTGATGCCGGTAGACTCACCTTGTTCAAATCGTCAACATCGTCAACTGCGATCCAACCAGCCAAACCCACTTCTTCGAGCCCAGACTTGATGTTAAGAGTGTGTCTTGTACATGCATTGTCCTTGGTTTCTGCAATTTCTCGATTAGCCGAAAATCGTGAAAGGAAAGAGGGCAGATATCGCATGCCTTTGGTCTCTACAGCACCATCAAAAGTCTTGACACCAACACTCGCCCACTCGATGGGGGCATCCCTAGGCAAACTCTCCACCTCGGCCACAAAACACGGTGGAACAGATGCATTAACGATATCCTTGCGCTTAGTAGACGTTGTAGCAGTTCCTGCATTGCCAAACTGACGTTGATCCCAAACGTCAAAGTGTTCGTCTTGGTCGTCTTCTGCTTCCTCCGTGACAGGAGGTTGATGAGCCAACTTCCAACTCTGCAATGCGGCGGTGACTCGAGATTGCGCAGATGTGCTGGCAGTAGAGGCGATGAATGCGACAGCGCCGAGGAAGTGTGAAGTCTGCATGATTTGAGCAATACGCCATAGATGTTGCAATGCCAGAAGAGCTTGGGCTGCAAAGTGTGCTTCTGGAGTCAAGTCTCCTTGTGCTGGAAACTCCATTGTTGGTGGATGAAGAGGAATTTGGCCGGCAATGTGGATGAGTTGGGGCAAGGTGGAGGCAGAAGACGGTGTGATGATGGCTTGAGAGTAGGGACCTATGTTTGCTGGGGCCCAGTAGGAGCGGGATTGTACGTGGAGACCTTGCTTCTGTGTCGCTATACCATCGTTTAGTACCATCACTGACAGAGAGACATGAGTATTAGTTGGGAGTGTACTGCCACATGCGATGGTGACCCTCGCTGGCGGGTTTGGTGTGCTGAATTGAGATCCGTATGCCAGGTTTACTGCACCAAATTCGGACATGTTCCGTAGAAGGATGGTGGTGAAAGCGATTGAAGAGGGCTTGACGTTGTGATCCTTGGTCAAGCGGTTCATGATGTTGGTCATTTGCTCTCCCGCCGAGCTTCCTCCCGCCATTGCGTTTGAGATGATCGTGCAAGTATCTGTTGTTTGGATCGACCACCCAGAGGTTGGGCTTAGAGCTTCTGTCTTCTCTGCTGCTTCATCAGAGATCTCTGGATGCTTTCCGAGAATATCGTCCATCCGTGATTCTAGTGCTGCAAACTTGTCGTCCAGTGTCGTCGGTTTCCGCAGTTGCTCATGTGAAAAGTGCGAAGATGGCTCCTTTGGCACCAGACGCGCAGTCTTGATCTTCAGAGACGCAGCTCCTGCTTCTCCCGCCACGATCATCCTATCCTCATCGTCAATCTGAATAGAGTTCTTCCATAGAGGCCATGGTCCATCTACCGCAAGCGTCTCAAACTCTCCTCCTTCGCCAAGCGCAGCACCATCACCAATGATACCGAACCTCTCCATCGCTCGCACAAGTCTAGCCTTGGTACGGTAGTTGGCCACATTTTCCCACAAGAAGCCATCGTCAAGTCCTCCGGAGGCGACCTTGATGATACGAGCATCCTGTCCAGCAGCAGCCATATCGTCCAATAGCGAAGTCTCGTTGTAAGGCGGCAAGAAAGGGTACTGCCAGAGATAAGACAAAGGCACCAGACCCAGCCTGATAGCCACAGATTCCACTCTCGTACGTTGATAATCCGAAAGGATGGCTCCAGTACTAACGGCATTGACTTCGGGATGTGCAGCCATGACTTTACGCAACAATGGAACTAAACTCTCCGTCTCGTCTTGTTCACTCTGCTGAGCGGCGGCGGGAGAAGCATAGCTCTTGTTGCTGTCCACAACCCCACCCAAGATTTCTTGTCTGTACAGCGGGAGACCTAGCGCTTGTTCGTAGAGAGGAATGACGCTGTGTCCTATGGTCTGATACATGTAGCTGTCGATATCCTCGGATCGCTCCCCATCTCGAGTGGCCGGGTGCAGGTTTGCGAGAGCGACGACCTCGTGTCCGTTTGCATGGCAGTGAAGTATCGAGAAAAAGGAGTCTTTCCCCCCTGATATCAAGGCGATGACTTTTAGTCCAGGCATGTTCTTTGTACGCTGCAAAGTCAAATCTTGATATCGAGGGTTGACGAGAAGATTTTGTTGCTCAGAAAATCGTCGTGAGAAAAGCTGAACACAGGGCAAACACACTTCACAGTTTTGGTCGAGAAGAGAGGGTTGCAGTAGAGATGATTGACGCTCAAAGCATGTACATGACGATAGTTATAGACCTCCCAAAGCAGGATGCTTGCGCTTCTTGCAGACTCAAATTCCTGCACGTCTAGGATGCCCCGCCAGACGCAGTCCACAAATTTGAACTTTTGTCTCGCAGAAACTGACAAGCAAGAGCAGCTCGTGAGCTTCTAGAACAGCACACCAGAAGATCTGAATCAAATCCACATCGCAAGTCACAAATCTACAAATTCAAGGAAAGAGATGTCCAGCCATCAGCACACCAACAGAGCCAATTAAATAGTAGGCTCCGTCGGAAGTGGCTGAATGAGACTAGGTATGCAATATTTTTGATCTGTGTCCACGGGTTGACGCCAGCCTCTCATGTAAAATCAACAGTAAAGTTTGAAAGACCAGCAACAGGGGAAACTGTATGATACCCGGACGCCGCACGAATCGAAAAAGAGAGGGTGCAAGGGAATGCGCCGCTTATATAGAGTAGGAATTTCCTCGCGTGGGACGCGTGTGCCAAAATGCTTGGCTGCGCGCTGTCATGAGTTTTGACCGCTTTGACACGCAGACAAGTGTGTTCTTGAAGAAGCTGGGCGAGATTTTTTCTCTCTCTTTCTTTTTCTCTCATGGCCGATGATGAACGATGCTCAGGCATCTTTATTATAATAGGAAGAGAATGATCCACGCTGTGGACTTGATCTCAACATGACACATTTCTGAGGCCAGTCACCAAACAAGCATTTCTGTTGTTTTGCTCGAAATCGAGAGCGCAAAGTTCTGGGAGGGCGTGTCTTTGATATCACAAGTTGATATGCTCTGATCCACTCTTCGTGTCTCTGGAGAATTGCTGGGGTTCAACAAGAAAGCTGCAATGGATAATGTGTATATGTGATGCGGACGTATCTGCTCTCAAATTCTAAATGTCATCTCTCTTCATCAGGAAACCGAAGCTTACACAAAAAATGATTCACCAGGCTCGCTGAATACTATCAGGCATTACATGCTGTCTTCCTTCCATCTACTTCTGACTTTGGCAAAGTCATCCTTTTCCTTCTTTCCACCCTTGCTTTCGAGACCCATACCACGTTCCACCCACATCTGCGAGCCCATCTCAGACAAACGCGACAGTGCACGGGCAAACGCAAAGGCTTCCTCGTCGCCAGAGAAGAAGTTACTTTTCTTCAGCATGTTCATGTTCATGCCGAGGTCGTCCATCATCTGCCGCATCACGTCGTCGACGTCTGCGCCATCATTCAAAGCGGCCTTTGCAGTGTTGTCGCCCTTGGCTGCTGCTTGCTTCATCGCTGCATCGACTTCCTCGCGAGAGAGGAAGAGTTCGGTCAACGGTACGGCAGAGGTGAGGACGAGTTTGGCGTGTGATTCATAGACAGCATCAATGAATGTGATAAAACGGCGTGCTCGGTCGCGGCTGCGGTGGTCCATCTGTGGAACATTGCTGACGATGAAGGCGTCGTAGTTACGCATCAGCTCAATATAATCGGCAGCACCAGTGGCACGGCCGATCAATTCGTCGAAGTCGAAGTGTGCGGCTTTCCCACTCGCTTGCGGCACCTGGATTGGTCGTCCCCAGACATAATGTTCGGCTGGGTGAGGAGGGTCCTTCTCAAAATCGCCCAGGTACTTGAACCAATGCGTGATGTGCGTGCCCGCGGCCTTGTTCAGCGGGAAATGGTACACACCAGATGGAGGACGAGGAATCTTGCGGTAGTCGGTTGGCGAATCGAGGTTCAAAACTCGCAGTTGACGCTGGAGAAGGTTGATGCAAGGGACAAAGGACTCGCGCTGAACACCGTTCTTGTAAAGCTCTGTGGGATGACGGTTACTAGTAGTCACAATGACAGTGCCATGGTGCATCAAGGACTCGACCAGTCTTCGCAGAATCATGGCGTCTGCCACATCGGTACACTGAAACTCGTCAAAGCAGAGTACGCTGCTGCGTTTGGCGATATGAGCGGCCACGAAGGGAACAGCATCGATGTCCTGGCCGTACTGCATCTTGACTTTGTGCAGATCACGGTGCACCTCCTGCATGAAGTTGTGGAAGTGGATGCGCGTCGCTCTTTTGATGCTCTCGGGCAATGTGTCGTAGAAAAGGTCCATCATCATGGTCTTACCGCTGCCGACGTCGCCATACATGTACAAGCCTTTAGGCAAGTCAGAGGGCATTTCCAGGCTGGACTGCATCTTTTGGCCGCCGCCAAAGATTGCCGAGAGAAAGCCTTTCTTCTTGGGTTGCAGAGATTCTATGGTTGGCTCCTGGACTGTCGGTGGGTCGTAGTTGGCAAGCATGTCATGCAGATCTTGTAGCGATTCGATGACGGCTTAATCGGATTAGCTTAGGCCTTCCTTGAGCTGATGCCGAGTTCCATTGAACTTACTACGCTGATGCTGGTCGTCTCTCAGGACGCCAGATTTGACACGGCGATCGTATTCGGCCACGGGGCCATATTCACCTTGAAGACGAGGGCTGTTACTGACTGCGGTCGGTTGTATCCAGGGGTCCCTCGATTCACCTACTCTTTCTGTAATCGGCCATGGAGATGGTCGAGTTTGAAGTGGCATAGTTTCGCTTCTTCATGTGCTGGGCTCCCCACTGGCCTCTGATCCGGCGGTCGCTCCAGGATCCCATACATGGTTGTGATTGTGTCTGAAACTTGGCTCGGTTTGCGTATTGTGCTTCGGCCGTCCACGAACGGAGAGAGGGCTTTCCAGCGTTGCGAGTAACTCTGGCCAGCCCCCTCAGGCCATTGGCGCACACTTGCCCACTCATCGTGTTCTCTACCAATAGCGGGGGTCGAGGTGATGGTTCCCAGGCGGTGTAGACGTAGTTTGTCGTCACGGAAGAGGCATCCAGACGTCCCAGAGGTTTTCCAAGTTGGAGAGTTGGAACCTGGAAGTACAATAACACCTGGCCCAGTCGCAATTGCAGGCCGGTGACGCCGCTCTTGATTGCCGCGCCGCCGAAATGCGGGCACCTCGGCATTCGTTCGGCCAGCCCATTGCGTTTGTACATCGAGCACAAGTTCAACACAGCGTGTAAGACGAAGAACGTTCCAACCAGGTTAACTATCTGGTATTCATGAGGTGGCCTAGTCTAAGCAATATCGTAACTCGTTGTTGATGGTGGGTATTTTGAAAAATAACAGCATGCCTCTCGCTCTCCTAGCCCTTATCCTTTTGCGATCCATCCGGACCAGACGAAAAAGTCGAATAATTTTCCCGCCTTGGTCGTGTCAATCCTACAAATCTCCTTGACATTTTTTCTTTTCAGACATCCATTTGATCGAAGCGCTTCTTTTAGCACGGCGTCCTTCATGACCAAATACGCCTTTGGCTGCACACGCACTACCCTGCATATCTCTTGTTCGTTCTCAGTCAAGAGATGTGTATCTTGACTGTTGTTGCCATACAAATCCATCTTCGATACACCTATTATGGCTTGTAACGGGAACCTTGGCGGAGGGTTAGTATTGCTAGTGCTAGGTGATGTTGATTCGGGCGGAGTTTGCAATCCGGTAGTGTTGGGTTTTGGTGGCAGCTCTGGGCCGATCAAGGCTGACGCTGCCGATGGTGGCTCTTGAGCACTGGGCTTATGCGGTCTACCGGGCAACGAAAAGCGGTCGGCTGTTGCTGCAGCTCGGGCCTGTCGAGCAGCTTTCTCAACTTCGTACTTCTCTCCAGTCTTTAGATCGCTGATCTGCATGCGACGCCAGTCTTGTAGTTGCTTGATAGCTTGTCGTATGCTATGTTCATATTCGATTCCTGTAGTGAAGGCTTCAAAGTCGGAGTGGTTCATCATGCGCGCGAATGGCTTCATCTTATTGCTCAAATCGCGCTCGTCTTTGGTCCTCTTCTTGTCGACTGCCGTGTTCTTGCGATACTCGAGCAGATTGTGCTCGAAAAGCACCTTCTTCCTCTCCACACGAGCGGTTAGACGGTGGTTGTATATGTCCATGACGGTGATCTTGAGATCCATTTCAGGCTCGAGTTCACCAGTAGTGGGATTGATGCCATCGCCAGGCTCGAACTGCATATGTTGGACTGCTTCTTCGGCCTCGTTGAAGTATTCAGTCTCAAACTCGAGACGACCAGGCATGAAGCCTTGAACTTCGTGACATGACGGAACACTGGATGTGGGCTTTTGCTTGGAATCAATGATGGCTTGGTTCTTGGCTGCCTCTTTCCGCTCCTCTATCCTCCGTTTCTTGCGAGCCTGGAACTCATCTCTGGGTATGGAGTCGGAAAGGGTGGTGTCCTTGGGACTGGCGCGTTCTGGTAGGGGGAACTTTGAGCTGTTTATGTATGTTTCGATGTAGTGCTCGCGCACTTCGTCTTTAGTTCGATAGCCTCCAATGTGGTCTGCAATGTCGGCCCAAGATCCCAGACCGTAGGTTTCGGCACCCTCGAGCAAGAGCAGCTCCTCATCGGCACCCCATTCTTCGACATATATGGGAATGGAATGTTGTTCTATAACTTGGAAAGCATGTGTGGCTGGATCGTGTTTGCCGGAAAATTTGCCCTCTCCGAAGCAGGGAACACACAGGTCGTAGTTCGAGCAGTCGTCGTCGGCGCATCTGATGCGGACCTAGAGTGGCCTTGTCAGTATACGGCGCACAGACCAGGCAAGAGTGATAGGCGGGCATGGCGAGGAACATACAGTGGCAGTGATGTCGGCCGAGCAGATGTCGCAAATGTATTTGATGCCGCCCTCAGTAGTCCTAACGGCCGTCTTCTTCTTGATGAGGCCCATGGTGGGTCATGCGCGGGCGCGGGCCCGAGGTGTTGTGTGGAGTCGTGCGCGTCGAAAGTGGTCGAGATCGGATTAGAGTAGTGTCGATACGGTCGCATAAGACAGGCGATTATGTTGTCGCGATGAGTAAAGTGGATGCTGATGAGATGGGACGAGTAGTGGTGGCTGGTTGATGAGTCGACGCGCAACAGAGGGGAGGTGCAGTAGCAGGTCGGTATACGGCATACGAGCCCCCGTCAAAGCCGAATGCCATCTCCAGACAGCGCCAAGCCACTGTCTATCGCTTCTAAACTTAACATCGCCCATCATAACAATCCCATCACCCTGCATTCTTCACTAGCTACCAGACTGAACTGCTGGCTGATCAAAGCGAGAGACACCTGGTCACGCACAATCTACTCGGCGTGTTCCAAGGTCTTGTTAGGGCCTTTTGGCAGTGGTCTAGGGTCTTCGTTTCCTCTCCTTTTCTGGCGGGCCGTTACAAGCATCCCCACTCTCTCTGTACTTCAGCCTTATCGACTGCCAGCAGCCAACTCTATTCTCTACTGTCAAGACTCGACAAGCACAACCACACCCCACCGCGCACGCTTGTCCTCTCGCCATGTCGTGGAAGCTCACAAAGAGTGCGTTACTCGCCCGGCTACCTCTCTCCTGATGACGACCCTCGCTGACCGCCTCAGAACTCAAGGAGACGCATCTGGCGCCCTTGGCCAACACTTTCAGCCGTTCGTCTTCCACCTCGACCATCACTCCTTCTGAGCCTACCCCCAAGCCGCCAAACAGTCCGCTGGCCTCGTCCACTGCCGTCAACGACCCCAATGGCATCGGTATAACATCCCCGCTGCCCGGTTCCGCGACATTGCCGCTGACACTGCACAGCCGCTTCCGAAGCCAATTCCTCGCCTCCTGCCCCACCTCTCAAGCCTGGTATCCTGATCCTCACCTTCCACGAAGGCCGCGGTTTCTCTCTCCCTGCCGGCGCCGAGCAGATCTTCCAGCCTCGCCACGGTGCATCTCTGTCCAGCGGTAGCGGCTTTTCTGTAGCTGGTGCACGCCCTGGCTCGGCCAGCAACTCTAGCTATGGCTCGTATGCTCCTGGACGTCCCCAGTCATCACAAGGAGGCATCAACGCCGCCCCCTCGGTTCACGGCCGTTACTCTTCCAAGTACCTCCCTTACGCCCTCGTCGATTTCGACAAGCAACAAGTCTTTGTGAACTCCGTCTCAGGTACACCAGAGAAGCCCGTCTGGGCTGGCGAGAACACACAATACAAGTTCGATGTGTCTCGTGTTTGCGAACTTAACCTCTCCATCTACATCAGAAACCCCAACGCTCCTCCCAATGCCGGTAGAAACGACGACATCTTCCTGGGAACGTGCAGAATCAACCCTCGTTTCGAAGAAGTTCACCCCTACGAGGAAGACCCCAAGATGGGTAGAAAAGACAGAGAGAAGGCCGCTTTCGCTCACGCCGAGAAGGCAAAGACTCAAGGGCAGTCTGGCACCGAGTGGGTGGACCTCCAGTATGGAACCGGATCAATTAGATGTGGTGTCAAATTCGTCGAAAACCGACAAAGGTCGCTCAAGATTGAGGATTTCGAACTGCTCAAGGTTGTAGGCAAGGGCAGTTTCGGAAAGGTCATGCAAGTGCAGTGCGTATTTGCCTACCATCGTCTTGTCGCGGACATGGACTAACGCTCCCATCTAGAAAGCGCGACACCCGCCGAATCTACGCCCTCAAGACGATCAGAAAAGCTCACATCATCTCACGCTCAGAAGTTGCCCACACCCTTGCCGAGCGTTCGGTGCTGGCTCAGATCAACAATCCGTTCATTGTTCCCATGAAGTTCTCATTCCAGTCTCCAGAGAAGCTGTACATTGTGCTGGCCTTTGTCAACGGTGGCGAGCTTTTCCACCACCTACAAAAAGAGCAGCGCTTCGACATCAACCGATCTCGTTTCTACGCTGCTGAACTCCTGTGCGCGCTCGAGTGTCTACACGGATTCAACGTCATTTACAGAGACTTGAAGCCCGAAAACATCTTGCTTGACTACACTGGCCATATTGCTCTGTGCGATTTCGGTCTGTGCAAACTCGACATGAAGGACGAGGACAAGACAAACAGTATGTCATACATGTACAGGTTCAGGCGCCTTCATACTAACAAAGATTGTAGCGTTCTGCGGCACACCAGAATATCTCGCACCCGAGCTGCTTCACGGCACTGGCTACACCAAGACGGTCGATTGGTGGACACTGGGTGTCCTCCTCTACGAGATGTTGACAGGACTGCCGCCCTTCTACGACGAGAACACCAATGACATGTACCGCAAAATCTTGGCAGAGCCTCTACACTTCCCTGGACCTGAGATTGTGCCCCCTGCCGCACGCGACCTGTTGCAGAAGCTGCTCGACAGGGATCCGACGAAGAGATTGGGTGTCAACGGCGCAGCAGAGATCAAGGCACACCCCTTCTTCCACAGTATTGACTGGAGAAAGCTCTTGGATCGCAAGTACGAGCCTAGCTTCAAGCCTAATGTGGTGAGTATCTGTACTGCGATGTGACAATCAAGCAGACATGCTGACATGACTTTGTAGCTCGATGACAGAGACACGGCCAACTTTGATCGCGAATTCACATCAGAAGCACCCACAGACTCGTACGTCGAGGGACCAATGCTCTCATCAACGATGCAACAGCAATTCGCAGGATGGTCGTACAACCGCCCGGTTGAGGGATTGGGCGATGCAGGAGGCAGTATCAAGGATCCGTCTTTCATGACTCACTGATGGAATTTACAATAGAAGGGCCGGGCTGGTCGTGTACATTTGCTCGACGCAGCGGGACTGCAACAAAGAATGACAGCAACCTGGCTAGGTAGATTTTGGACTGGACGATATGGGTTCAACAGTATCAGAAACAGCAGTCACACACACACACATACGAGGAATTGTCTAGGCGTACAAGTTTCACAGCAGGAGGTGAGGGTTGAGAATAGACGAATTGACATGGCAATCAGGCGTGGCAGATTTGATTTGGGCCGAAGAAGAAGCAGCCCGATCGGCTTTTGTGCTGGCTTCCATGTGCACGTTCCGCGTATGCCAGAGTGATGCCCCGCCTGAGTTCGTCATACGTTGTATTCACCCGGAGCTCGTCGGCCAGCTCGTCCCCCATCGGCATCTTTCAAATTGTGACTTGACCATTGCTGTCTCTTTTTCACTTACATACACTTTCACCCCCCTCCCTTCCACCTCTCCATACTCGTACGTGCCCTTCCAATTCCAGTCTTTCACCCCTCCAACTCTCTTGCTGACTTAGTCCCACGTGCAGTACACGCATCACTCCACCCCACCTTTTCCCAACAAACCTCAAGATGCCTGGTTTCGCCCAAGCAAGCGATCTGTCGGCATGGAAGTCGCTTATGAAGCACCACCAAGAGCTGGGTCGCTCCATTGTCCTCAAGGATGCCTTTGCCGAGGACCCTAAGCGCTTCGAGAAGTTCTCGCGCACCTTCACCAACGACGTTGACAAGTCCGAGACCATCTTCGACTTCTCAAAGAACTTCATCACCGATGAGACTCTCCAGCTCCTGTGCCAGCTTGCTCGCGAGGCAAAGGTCGAGGAGCTCCGTGACGACATGTTCAAGGGTGAGAAGATCAACTTCACCGAGAAGCGCGCCGTCTACCACGTCGCTCTCCGCAACACCGAGAACTGGCCCATGCAGGTCGACGGCAAGAGCGTCGTCGAGGAGGTCAACTCTGTCCTCGAGCACATGAAGGAGTTCTCCGAGGAGGTCCGCAGCGGCAAGTGGGTCGGTTACACCGGCAAGGCCATCAACACCATCGTCAACATCGGTATTGGCGGTTCTGATCTGTGAGTATTCCTCGTGCTTCTCCATGTACGTAGTCCACCATTCTAACGCTTGTACAGCGGCCCTGTCATGGTCTCCGAGGCCCTCAAGCCCTACGGCAAGCGCGACATGAAGCTCCACTTCGTCTCCAACATTGACGGCACCCACATGGCCGAGGCCCTCCGCGACTCTGACCCCGAGACTACTCTCTTCCTTGTCGCCTCCAAGACTTTCACCACCGCCGAGACCACCACCAACGCCAACACCGCAAAGAAGTGGTTCCTCGAACACGCAAAGGACGACTCGGCCATTGCCAAGCACTTCGTTGCCCTCTCGACCAACGAGTCCGAGGTCACCAAGTTCGGTATTGACAAGAAGAACATGTTCGGCTTCGCTGACTGGGTTGGTGGCCGTTACTCCGTCTGGAGCGCCATTGGTCTTTCCGTCTGCTTGTACATTGGTTATGACAACTTCCACGACTTCCTTGCTGGCGGTCACGCCATGGACAAGCATTTCAAGGAGACCCCTCTTGAGCAGAACATTCCCATTCTCGGTGGTCTTTTGAGCGTTTGGTACTCCGACTTCTTTGGCGCCCAGACTCACCTCGTCTCTCCCTTCGACCAATACTTGCACCGCTTCCCTGCCTACCTCCAGCAGCTTTCTATGGAGTCCAACGGAAAGGCCATTACTCGCAGTGGCGACTACGTCAAGTACACCACAGGTGCTATCCTCTTCGGCGAGCCCGCTACCAACGCCCAGCACTCCTTCTACCAGCTCCTCCACCAGGGCACCAAGCTCATTCCCACCGATTTCATCCTGGCCGCTGAGTCGCACAACCCCATCGAGGACAACAAGCACCAAAAGATGCTTGCCTCCAACTACTTCGCTCAGGCTGAGGCTCTCATGATCGGCAAGACCCCTGAGGAGGTTCGCGCAGAGGGCGCCGCCGACGAGCTCGTCCCCCACAAGACCTTCTTGGGCAACCGTCCCACCACCTCCATCCTGGCTCAGAAGATCACCCCTGCTACCCTGGGTGCTCTGATCGCCTACTACGAGCACATGACCTTCACTGAGGGTGCCATCTGGAACATCAACTCCTTCGACCAGTGGGGTGTCGAGCTCGGCAAGTCTTTGGCCAAGAAGATCCAGTCCGAGCTTGAGACCTCGGGCGAGGTTTCTGGCCACGATGCCAGCACATCCGGCCTCATCAACGCCTTCAAGAAGAAGGCCGGTATCAACTGAATCCATGACAGTGATGCCAAAGATAGAGAGAAGAGCCGGCTATGAGACATCATTTTCGAAAGCATATCTAATCGAATGATGGCCGGCGTGTGATATTTTTTGAATTTTGTAATTACCCCAAGATGACGAAACGCAATGAGAACCAAAAGATTTTATTCTTATACTCGCTGATGCAAATTGCGTGATTAGGTTGTCAACATGGCCAGTGACGATGTCGGACCACGACTCTACTAGGGAGCAATACAACCCCTTCCATTGTCAATCTCAGCTTCAGCAACGGTCCATCACCGCCACATTTCATCCAGTAGATGCCGTCCTTGGAATTGGCATTCGTCCAGGGAGGAAGGCACGACCGGACGCTCAGGCTAAAACCAAGGAGACGGATATGACTGTTTGTTCTCCGGCTAAACCAGTTACCGTAGAAAACCATTTTCGAATGCCAACGACCAGACATCTCAGCTACTTCAAAACGGCGTGTAGCTTATTGAAGACGTGTGCTGGCGCGATGAACAATCGAGTTATGGGAAGGCTCTCCGTAATGCTTGCCATGCTGCGATCGACCGTAGGGAAGGAAAGTTCGTCCCAGGACTTCCTTCCCAGTCGACAGTCTGCAACTGGTGAAGTCTTTGTTTGTTCAAACTTCTTGAAGCAGTCCTCATCAACTTCGTCGCTTCTCATTCCTTCGTCATCTTGAATCCGAATACAATCGACATCTTCCATACACAACATTGTCCTCCTCGTTCTCACTGCTATTTCCTTCATGTAAAGCAACTGCATCACTAACCGCCACCACCCACTCTTCATCTTACCAAGTACATCGATCATAGTATCCTCCATCATGACACACCTCGGCAAACAAAATCCATCAAGCAGCTGACGACTTTCCAACGAGTATCAAAGGGCCAACCTGGGTATGGAGATGGTCCAGCTTGCCTTTCGGAAGCATCGAACAATCCTGCCGTGGCCACGTCATTGATGTCAGTGTCTGTATCTGAGGAGACAGCGCTTCATACCCGCAGAATCCAGTGGAGCAGCAGACCTCCTGTACACATTGCCAATAACTGCAGCAGGCTTGCTCAAGCTTTCTGAGCTCGCTGGCCACGTAAGAACTTCAGTCCCATTACGATCAACTCGTCTTGTCAGGCCGTCAAAGGCCAGCTCATATATCGCTACGCCGTCTCAGATCTCTCCTCTCCTATCTTCTTCTGGAATGATCGTCGTACGAACCGCTATACTGAACCTGAGCAAGACAATCAAAGCAAAAACAAGATGCCAGTGTTTCTCGAAAGACAAAATATACAGCAGCAGGGATTCCCACGTGGTCACCCCCACCGTAGTACTAATCTGCCGTTCAACTGCTTATGTATGGCAGAGCGGACGGGATGCCCAGTTTTCAGCTGACTGTGGCCGTATGTGCTAGAGTGCTGAATTTGGGATATAATATACTTCAGATAACAGCCCCACTCAGAGGCAAGTGCATCGATGCACTTCTTCATGACTTCCAGTCGAGATGAAGTCCGGGAAAGCAAGCTACGAGGCTGAAACCCTCTGTATGCTGTTGGCACCTTAGGCGAAACAAGGGCTGATCCTTCGCTGGTGCACGTCGCACAACGCCACTCCATTCGCATGCAGACGAGCCAGCCGGTCGATGGCGACCACTCCATCCCAGATACTAAAGCGCAATGCCCAATCCATACACGCAGAGACATCGCAAAACCAACCTCACCTGGCGACGCTACACTAAAAAAGGGAAAGATGGGACATAAAGGAGCTGCGGTCGGTCGCTGTGGCCCGTGAGAATTAATATGCATGCAGCGTGGGGCCTAACAGATCAGCCTCGTGCAATCCTTGCAACTCGGCGGGCGTAGATAAAAATGTGTCCACCCGCTCACCATAGGGACTGGCACGCGTGCACATTCATTCAACCAATCCAATGGCATCGTCAAGCTTAGATTCTGGTCGTTCGCAGACGAGCGCGCCAGATGACAGTAGCAACACCCGCGACCATGGGGGACTGACCATCTCGCCAGCTAATAACCCGACTGGGAAAACGCTCGTAAGACATGGCGAGGCAGAGCCATTTCTTGGAAGAGAAGAGAATGTTAAGAGTGCGGCTGAGTATAACGTTGTCTCATAAAAGACGCCTTGTCGATGCCATCTCAGGAATCGAATTGGCTACCCATGACTCTACGGCTTCCTTACTTGGTGTTCTTGATCATACTGTCACTTACACTAGGATCTATTGTCTGTGTGCTTACAGCTCTATCTGCTCGAAACGATGGCCTGGGTAACGTCAAAGATTCCTCCGCGCTTTTCTTCGGCTGGCGTTTCTCTCCTACCCTGATAGCCACAATCTACGCGCTTCCGGTGGGCTCTATGCTCAACGATGTTCGAAGGACCGAGATATTCGCTCGCTTGTCAAGACCTGGAGGTGCTAATGCCACTCACACCCTTTGTTTCCCGGCGAGGGCCTGGTGGAATGACCCTTTTGATGCCTTGAGCAAGACTAAGAACAACGGCGTACGCAGCCTGACTTTACTTTTTGCTTCTCTGGTCAACATAGTTGTCTTGCTGGTCGTCTCACCACTGTCTGCCGGTCTTTGTCTCCAGTCAACGTTTTGATATCGAGAGATACGCATTTTCAGAGTGCAACCTTGACCCCGGGCTCACAGTGGCAGACAGATACGTTTGACTCTGTCGTGTTCCGTACTGTTGCAGGCTCAATCATGAACAAGTCTACGTGTGCTTGGATCAACCCCGATTACGCAATGCTTCCTTTCTGGCTCCCTCATACGAGCAGACCTGTTGGATCGAATCTTGTCACCGAATTTGGTCCTCAGCAGTGGCAATCTTCGACCACCGTCTTTAAGTCAGAGTTTGATTGCGTGGACTTGAATGTGGCCAACATCTTCACGTCTCTGGTGGAGGATATAGGAAGAGGCATGACGACTACTATGAGAACAACACAATTCAACTCATCGGACGGGTGCAGTATCACAGTTACAGAGGGTTCCAATTCCATAGAGGGGTATCATGGCGGTTGGCTACCACGCAATCCGCAAGATCCTGAGTCTTTTCTCAGAGAAGGTGGATCATGGGAAAGCTCTGGACGGTGTGGCAACCGTTCCTCGATAATTGTCAAAACCATGGACGACAAGTCTATGGCATACGTGGGTAGCCTCTGTGAGGCAAAGCTCTACTCGGCTACAGTAAACGCGACTGTCGACATCGATGAAGCTTCGACTACAATCAACTTCAATGAAGAACAATACATGGAGAACCGCAAACTGATGGATCCTGTTCAGTACGACTTACCTGTTTTGGAAGACACCTTCCTAAGCTCCAACTGGTCAAATAAGTATTTTACCAAAATCATCCATGTGGTACCTGAATATGCAGGCCCTCTGTTGGCCATCGCTGCGAGTCCAGATTACAACAATAATGCGGAAGCTCTCATCAATAGTCCAATCCTATGGGACAGGACGAGAAGACTACATCAACAATTCTTCGGAGAAATGTTGCTTTTGGCGTTAGATTCGACTCCTAGCGCGCTCAAACATGCTTCTGGCACTGTGGTCATCCAGGAAAGACGCATCATCGTGGTATCAAGCATCGGTATAACTCTCGCAGTCTTGTTGTTTCTGGCCTGTATTTGTGTTGTGGTAGTTGCATACACAACGCGTCTAGGTCAGCGTGCGCTCCATCTCTCTCATGACCCAGGAAGCATCACTGCTGCCGCTTCTATGATAGCCTTGGACCGTAATGCTAGGCTGGAGTTTGAAGGCACAGACAGGCTGTCAAATGTTGAGTTGAAGGCATTGTTGGCAGATCGCCAATTCGCGATTGAAAGCGGCGCCTTGTTGGCCACTAGCGACGCAGGTCCTAAGGGTAAGATGAATTCGAAAGCCTGCATTGGAAGATCTGTGCTAATAGTTTCACAGGAAACTCTCCTTCGAAAGACTCAACCCTGTCAGAGACAGAATCGAGCGATCCACGACCAGGCTTTATTCGCATCTGGATGGGTTGTCTAATATTGTTAGTGTTACTAGCTCTGATTGCTGTTCTGGTGGTGCTGTACAAGATATCTCGCGCTGGAGGCCTCCACCAGACCGCTCTTCTCGATCAATTGAATGTCAACATTCTCGAGCTGTCTACCACACTTACTCCATATTCGATCATACCAACGTTGTTGGCCGTTGGAATCAAGCTGTGGTTCCGAGCCATATCGGAGACTTTCAAAAGATTGCAACCTTTCGTGGTCATCGCCAAGTCTCCCAAGACACCTACCGACTCCATCTCAGCAGAGTATGCCAATACTCCCATCGCATTGGTTTCTATCAAGGCTCTCAAACACTCACATTGGCTGCTTGCTCTGATCGGAGCTGGCGCCTTTGTGACTGAAGCGTGTAAGTGTTTCGAACATCTACGATTGGCGAGCCACTAACGAAGCGTTACAGTCACTGTAGGTATGTCAGCTCTTTGGGACCGTGAATCGCGAGAAACCACGATTCCGTTCATCGTATCTCGTCAACTTGAGCTACGTAGTTCGCCCCAGCTCTTTCACCATTCAAGAATGCATACATCTCTATCCAGCAAAGAGGAAGTGCTGACCTCAGTATTCAACGCTTCCCTCCAAAATTGGTTGTATGGTGCTACGATCGAGATCACACAATCTGCCTCGACTCCACCTTGGAGTAAAGATACCTGGAGCTTCGTGCCATTGGACAATCATGTAATCCAAGAAGCGTCATCAATCTTGGATAACACTGCTCGGAATATAACTGTACAGACGCCGGCAATACGCGTTCGATTAGATTGTACGCCTGTGGACTATGCGTCTGACGCGTCCACGTGGCTTTCCCTAGCTGATTTCCAAAACACAACACAATGGAACGCGACTAACACTCCTCCTGGTCTTAGTCAAGGCTACTATCTGAGCGGGCTGGCTGCACAAGGTCCGGGATTGAGGTCGATAGCATGCTGCGCAAACAACACGAAAGATGGTCTAGGAGAGGCGGTCGTCAGGTATTGGACTGACAATTCGACGATTCACAGTCCCCTGTCGATGCAGGTCAAGTGGATTCATGGATCGCCCCTGAACGGTACGTTCACCCCGAATTATCCCTTGACTCCAAAGTACATCTGGCCAGAAGCACCTCGAATTGCAGCAATCAACTGTGCACCAGTCGTCGAACAGGCCAATGCTTCTATCATTGTCGATTTTGAAACGGGTATTGTCAATAGCTATACGATCATGGACTCACCTCATAATGCTACCGATGCTTGGTCTGATCCTTACTTATACCACGGCACCGACGATAGCTTCGCAGCGCACTGGCAAGAGAATATTACAACCAGGTAAGTCTTGCTTGCCTGATTGCACACCGGTCCTTCGCTAACAATGGCAGTTATGGCTTCATCTTCTGGGATTCGCTGTTGGAAGCTGCCCATGCTGGAGATCTGAACAACATGAAGCTACTACTGGCTTCCCCTGAAGATCTGTCGGACGGAATCTTCAATTTCCGCGCGCCTGGGCTGAATACCGATTTTATGTCTTACTCGATGTTGGCGATGGCCAACAACAGCAAAGAAGCTCTCTTGGACTCCGCTACCTTGATCGATTATGCCAATAAGACCTTCGGTGTCTTCTTCAAATATTTTGCTTCAGAGGAAGTCAGCAGCACTACAGGGGGTAGAGCGTATCAACCAATTGGTGAAAAGCTGCCTGAAAACTTAAGTCCTAACACCCCGGGCCAAGCCGACCTTGGGCAAGGAGCTCTCGCGACACAGAATGATAGGATCTCAACAAACAGAGAAACTGAAGCCAGGCTGATCATACCGGTGGAGCAATTGATCATGTCGCCAGTCGCTGTCTTTCTCTCCATATCGCTGCTAGCGTTCCTGGTTCTGACCACGATCGTCATGTACACGGTGAACCGCGGGCACTACAAACTGCTGCCTCGAAATGTAGACACACTGGCCAGTATGTTGGCTTTTGTTCATGGCAGCGAAAAGCTACTCGACTGGTCTCAGAGCTCAACCCGTACTGGTGCTTGGTATCGATCATGGAGCTCAAAGGGTCACCCATCCGAAGACGCTCACGTCAAAGCTCAGATGGGCACTTTTCGTGACAAAGGTAGCAAAGAGAGATGGGGTATTGAGCTCGTTGGGATGTTACATACGCACGGACAAGAGCAGAAGTACATTGAAGAGGAAGGTGTTGAGATGCAAGACATCACTGCGGAAGTGCATACGGCATTACTCAAGTGAACGAGCCATGATCGTAACACCGAATATTCTGGACTCTGTAGCAACAGAAGTTTCGTCTCCAAACTGAGTGTCTTTGACATTCGCGGAAACCCCATGTGTCGCCGGAGAACAACGTACTATCAGACACATGAGAGCAGTGATGTACAATGTTTATGAAGCGTCGGTCGATTGCATCCTCTCAACCAAAACCCCGAAAATTCCTTCCTCAAGCAAATATCATGAGTGATGCGCGACATAGAGTCTTGGTCTTTGGTCTGGAAGCAGCATTGAACGACGCGAACGCGCTTTCCTAGCTGCAATGCCTACCTATAAAACCCATCTCTTTTCTTGTAATCTACGGCCTTCGAGTTTTCCATCGAAGCAGTTTCTCTTACGTCTATAAAGATCTACAAGCCAAGAGTGTCATGGTTGTTCAAGATGAGAGCTTGCAACAAGAAGGTTCAGTTGGACCCCTTGAACGCGTGTTCGGGGGCACTGGTTTCCCCCGCAGATCTGGATGCCTGTTTCACATGTTTTCCAGGAGGCACCAGAAGATCTGAAGTCGGATCCAACACTCCAAAACTTTCAGCATCCCCTTGATGCAGCATCTCATCCCTCTGACGCGTTCGCTATGCGGGCCCTGTCTCGTATTCTCATCGGCGGATTGATATTGGTGACGCTGGTATGGCTCAAAGGCCAGTTCGTCAAGCTTCATCAATCAATTCTTGAGCTCGACAGGCTAGCACAGGACGGCGGACTGTTAAGTCATACACATAAAACAGACAACACACATGGATCGAACTCGACAGCAGAAGATCCGCTCAGGGCGGTCATGAGCGCCATCTCCGATTCGTTCCTCAACGGCACCATCGAGAAACTCGCGACGCCCAAGTCTGGTCTCCGAGACACGAGAAGCAAGGTTGTAGTCGTTGCCAAAACTGCAAAGGAGAAGACGCAATGGATCTCAAGCATGCTACCCAAGTGAGTCCAAACACGACTCATAAGCGCGAGCAAACCTGACCTCTTACTCTAGTTGGAAGCATGCGATTTACGTGACCGACGATCGTACCGCACCACTACATACGGCGAAGAACAAGGGACGAGAGGCAAACGCCTACCTCACGTACATAATCGAGCACTACGATGACCTACCCGAGACCATCGCATTCATCCACAGCCATCTCAATTCCTGGCACAACGACCAGAACGCCGCGAAAGCGCTGCAATTGCTCAATATCGATTTCCTGCAGAAGAATGGATACGCCAACTTTAGGTGTCATACCACGCCAGGATGCTACCCTGCAGAGATCCAGCCGTTTCGCAACAAGAAAGAGCAAGCTGGTATAGACAAACACGAAGCAGCGACCGAGATGGCCTTTGCTAAGGCGTGGACTGAGTTGTTCAACTCGACTGCCGTCCCAGAACAGATCGGAGTGGCATGCTGTGCACAATTCGCCGTGTCTCGGGACCAGGTCCTGCAAAGACCGCTTGCGCACTATGTCTGGTTCCACAGCTGGCTGATGGAGACGTCTCTGAGCGACGCGACTGCAGGAAGAGTGATGGAGTATCTGTGGCACATCATCTTCGGCCAGGAGCCAGTCTACTGCCCCAAAGTCTATCAGTGCTTCAGAAATGTTTATGACATATGGGATGTCCTCTCGTAGCAACACGTTCGCGGCCTGCGGGTGGGAAGACCACGAAGGAATGCCGCTACTGTATAGATAATCAACTGCGCCGCAGTCTCAGATTCAGCCGCCGGTTCGCTTTCACTTCGAGACCAGGCACTTTGCTCTGCCACATCGCGTAGCCGGACGATGATTGATCCCGGATGGATTCAACAGTAATGAGCTGAGGGGAGCCGTACAGTCCCAAGTCGATATTGTTGTCTCTGGATGAAGAAGCCGACTCTTGAAATCCGAGGCCGGGCCCACGGATGGTGGACCAAGCTCGCGATAGCCGTCCAGAGCCCAGGAAGAACGGAGCTCCTTCGGTAGTCGTCCCTCAGATGCACATGCCCTGCATAAAGCATGCACAACTTCTACCCTATATCATGCTCTCACGGTCAAAGTTTTGGTTCCTTGCAAGCCAAACAGCGTTCGTGGATTTCCAATTGACGCCGTTGTGCTGTGCAGCGTGACCTCTTGACGTATGCCAAATAGTTGAGCCTCTTTGATCTAGCCAAAGTCAAGCGAGATGATAGCCGGCGAGCGAGAGGAAGAAAGCTCCCCTCGTCCGTGCCTACTCCCCGCACCTGCTGCTGCTTGGCCCTATGAGCATTAGCCAGAGCCAAAGAATATATAGGTGGGGGTAAGGGAATGAAATGAGCTCGCACAAAACCTCCGAATTCCCCTGTCCCTGCTCTCGTACGACTTTGTCTTTGCGATCCGGACATTCTGTTCATCTGTAGCAGCTTCAGACAACTTTCACGCGCTACAACGAAGGCCAACAGGTGTTGACCACGATTTCAAGCAAGACGCCAATCCCAGAGCTGCCCATTACCGGCTCGAGCCTCGGAAAACCGTTTCAACTCGAGGGCCATATAATCCCTTTGTGCTCGAGCATCTGCGACCACACTTTTTCGGTCTTCTCCCCTCTTTGTCATTCTTATTCACATCTTTCTACACAATGTCTGACGGAGACGTTCAACCACCAAAGCCCTCGGCCTCGGTCGTTCCTGAGGCACAAGAGGTAGACACTTTCCACGTGCCGAAAGCCTTCTTCGAGTGAGTTGCGAGTCTCAGTGTCCTTGGCGTTGCGCGCTTCTAACAAATTCTTGCAGCAAGCACCCCGACAGCAAGCCTCATTTGGATGGCCTTGACCACTACAGGGAGCTCTGGAAGGAGTCAATTGAGAAGCCAGACCAGTTCTGGGGGCGCATGGCCCGCGAGCTGCTCACATGGGAGAGAGATTTCCAGACTGTGCACAGTGGCTCCCTGGCCAACGGCGATAATGCGTGGTTCGTCGAGGGTCGCTTGAACGCATCCTACAACTGTGTGGATCGCCACGCCTTTAAGAACCCTGACAAGACAGCCATCATCTACGAGGCTGACGAGGTCAACGAGGGCCGCAAGATCTCGTACGGCGAGCTCTTGCGCGAGGTCTGCAAGTTGGCCTACACCCTCAAGCAGATGGGTGTCAAGAAGGGCGACACTGTTGCTCTTTACATGCCCATGATTCCCGAGGCCGTCATTGCCTTCCTTGCTTGCACCCGTATTGGTGCTGTCCACTCTGTCGTTTTCGCCGGATTCTCGTCCGACTCGCTGAAGGACCGCATCATCGACGCAGACTCCAAGGTCGTCATTACCACTGATGAGGGTAGACGTGGTGGCAAGCTTATTGGCACCAAGAAGATCGTCGACGACGCACTCAGCAAGTGCCCTGGCATCAAGCACTGTTTGGTGTACAAGCGCACTGGTGCAGATGTGCCCATGACTGAGGGCCGTGATTTGTGGTGGCACGAGGAGGTCGAGAAGTACCCCAACTACATCGCTCCCGAGCCCATGAACTCCGAAGACCCTCTCTTCCTCCTCTACACATCTGGCTCGACTGGAAAACCCAAGGGTGTTATGCACACCACCGGTGGTTACCTCTTGGGTGCCGCTGCCACTGGCAAGTACGTCTTCGACATTCACGACAACGACATCTTCTTCTGTGGTGGTGACGTTGGTTGGATCACTGGTCACACATATGTCGTTTACGCACCTTTGTTGCTTGGTGTTGCGACAGTCGTTTTCGAGGGTACTCCCGCATACCCCGATTTCAGCAGATACTGGGACGTGGTTGCCCAGCACAAGGTCACACAGTTCTATGTCGCTCCTACCGCTCTGCGACTCCTGAAGCGCGCTGGTGACCACTTTGTCAAGCACGAGATGGAGCACCTGAGAGTCCTGGGTAGTGTCGGTGAGCCCATTGCTGCAGAGGTGTGGAAGTGGTACTTTGAGATTGTCGGAAAGGAGGAGGCTCACATTGTCGACGTAAGTTTGAAGCACTGTGTTTGCGACGAGAAGGTTCTAACGGTTCGCAGACGTACTGGCAAACAGAGACCGGCTCGCACGTCATCACTCCCCTCGGCGGTGTCACACCTACAAAGCCCGGTAGCGCTTCCCTTCCCTTCTTCGGTATCGAGCCCGCAATCATCGACCCCGTCTCCGGCGAGGAGCTTCATGGCAACGACGTCGAAGGTGTTTTGGCCTTCAAGCAGGCATGGCCTAGCATGGCCCGCACCGTCTGGGGCGCACACAAGAGATACATGGACACATACCTGAACGTCTACAAGGGATACTACTTCACTGGTGACGGTGCTGCTCGTGACCACGAGGGTTACTACTGGATCCGTGGCCGTGTCGATGACGTTGTCAACGTCTCCGGTCACCGTCTGTCCACTGCAGAGATCGAAGCCGCTTTGATCGAGCACAATGCCGTCGCAGAAGCTGCCGTCGTCGGTGTTTCAGACGAGCTTACCGGCCAGGCAGTTGCCGCCTTTGTTGCCATCAAGAACGGCAACGACGCCAACGATGCTCTTCGCAAGGACTTGATCATGCAAGTAAGGAAGAGCATTGGTCCTTTCGCTGCACCCAAGGCCATTCACGTAGTTCCCGACCTCCCCAAGACTCGCTCTGGTAAGATCATGCGCCGCATTCTGCGCAAGATTTTGGCCGGTGAGGAGGACCAGCTTGGCGACATCACTACTGTAAGTCCCCAGAACACAAATTCACCTGCAGAACCAAACACTAACCTGTCTTCCAGCTCTCGGATCCCTCAGTCGTCGACAAGATCATCGAGGTTGTGCACGCCAGCAAGAAGTAATTGCATTGCAACGATTTCATTACGCATCTCTGCGACCATTTTCCTTTGGATACCACTTTTTCGTCTTTTCTTAACATCATGTCTACGGACCCTGTATAGACGCTGCAGGATTACTATTTATCATCTCTTAACTATTTCCGAATCCTTCCGAAACGAGATACTATTATCATCATCATCGTGCTGTCTACGCTGCTGCGTATCCAAACCTGACTCTTTGAGCTTCGGCGATCAATTCGCGTGCCATGCCTTCCTTCTAGGGCTGCGGACCCTTTGAAGCGAGGGCAGGCCCTGCCGAATCGATCATCACAAACTATACATAACCCTCACTGCATCTATCTCTAACATGGCAGTCCTGCCGAAGAGGACAAACCTCTGTTTATAGCATCAAATCGAGGCTCGGGTCGTCACGTCGATAGAGATCAACAAGATGCCATCCCGACTCCCGCATGATGACTTGATCAAAAGAAATGCAGAGAAGACGGCCGTGAACGGGCAAGAGAATCTGACCTCTTGTGTTGTTGAAGGAGAAATAAGCCTTTTGTCAAGCAGGGAGATCTTCAGGCACACGCGTGGGGATTGCCGTTAAATTAGCTTGTTTGGTAGAAGTTCACGTTCGTCTGTTCCTGCCCTTGCATCTCGCCGACATCTATCAATTGTATACACAATGTCTTGAACTCTATGAGATAGAGTGATATATTCAGTTGCGTGCTTTGTTGCTTTTTCTGGCATATAGGCCGCCCGATGCGGCAGCTGAAACTGTGCCTTGGTTGGGTCAGGATGTCGCAGGTTTGGAAGCTGAAACGGTCCAGCTCGAGCGGAAAGTGCACGAGCTGCAGCTTCCCCGGAAAGACCTCCGTTTCTACTGCAGATCTTTGATGATCATCGATCTTGCCAGTCGCAGCTCCCTCATCCAGTTGGGTTCGCGACCGTCTGTCCATAGACTATGCTCATTCGTCTCTTGACAATCTGTGTTTCTCAAGTCAAACAACCTATGCGACAGACTGCACATCGTTGAGCAGTTGGAGCCATGATCGCTGTCATGTTGACCCTTCGATCGCCTTACTAAACGACAGAAACACCGGCCTTTCAAGCAAGATACGGATCTATGCAATGACCGATTTCATCACACTACGTCTACGGGAGCTCAGGTTCCCGAACACACAGCCTTATATGAGGAAATCTCTGTAAGTGCGGGTTGTTGATGTCAGACACCGAGGCCAACCATTGTCACGTCTCAGGTTCGGCCTTAGAGGACCCTAAAACAAATTAGCGTCATTGTTTCTGGTTTTTGGACGTCTCAGACGCAGCTATCTTATACTATGGCGACGGTTCCACGTAAGTTTACCTCGTGTTGTCCAACTGGTCTTGTCTCAACTCTACCGCTCGTCACTCTTTCGAAGCCTCTTTTTTCTCTCGTCCACACCAAACTGGCTTGCGCCTGTCAGAGTATCGTCGGCAACTGCTGCCCTTTCTGCAAGCCCTATATCCATCGAGAGACATTTGGAAGAAATCTCAACTCTAGGCACATCTTTAGCTTTGTGCATGAAACACTGTCAGCATTTGAAGACCAGAAGCGCTCAGGAAGTGCTCGTCGAGTCAAAGGCGTACAGGACAAGCCATTCGCAACATTTTGATACATGTATGTTTCTAACTATGCATGACCAGCCTGCATCTACTGACCGGCAGCTACTAGTCACATCACCAACATGTCGGGCAACGGTCAATATGCACTGTTTCCCAGATCGGACAGCCAGGTTCCGCCAATTAGATACAAGCTCACACAAGCTCCCGGAGAGAGAGCTAAGCTCGTTCTGGTAAACGAGGCAGCAGGTCATGAGCCAAAGCCTCTCTTTAAAGAGGTTTCTCGTGGTCGTGGAGTTGTGAGAGGACATCGTCAAGAGCATTCCGATGTACTACCACTACGCAATATGGAAGACCTCCGCTCAAAAGGCGACACGCATGAAAAACAAAGATCACTGTCTTCAAATCCTGGCAGACAGCGATCAATGATTGCACAGGAGATGTACAGCCGCCCTCGAGATGCCAGATCAGCAGAAACTCTACAGCCTATGTTGCAGCCAACATTGTATGAAGCGGCACGCAAGCCTTCGATCGGTGCCCCCTTGGAGAAGTTAGGAGCAAGAATTATGGCGAGGAAAAACTCACGGGACGAGACTCCTGTGATGATGAGAAAGAGCTCACGCGACGATGGTTTCACATCACTCCGAAAAGGCTCACGAGAAGAGATTACCGCATTGTTGAGAAAAGGGTCGCGAGATGACACTGCCACACCAAGAGGCAGAAACAACAACATGGAAGACTCATCGGATTCAACAAGGAGCACACCACGACTACAACTTACCACTGTACCGGAGGCTCGCGACGAATCGATTATGCAACGAGGCCGCCCAATATCACGACGAGACAGCAAGAGAGGACAAGGAGAAAACGCTGACCCCTTCTCCGGCAACATGAGCCCTCGATCACACTCTGCCGCACCTACTTACACACTACCGCAAACCTGTTACGCGGCTTCAATCTCCCCTGTTCAACCATCGCCTCCAAAACAATCTACGCTTACACGACCATCACTTCATACATCTGTATCGACATCAGCTGTCACCCGGCTACCCTCGATCCAGCAATCATTATCAGCACCTAATACCGCTCGTCCAACATTCCACCAATCGTCCTCAGCATCCGCCATCCGTACCCTCCAATCCTCACCCTGGGAGCCCAACCACCCACGCAAAGACTCTCTAGACCCCATCGGTTTCCGCACAGAAGGACCCTTCCGCATCGTGCGAGCCCTCCGCGAGATCGACAAGTCCTGCCTGCGCCTCTTTGACGACTGCGAGGCCCTCCAACGAGAACGCCAAACCCTGCACACCGAAATGCTCTCGGTGATCAACAACAAAAACTTTAACGCCGGCCACTTGGCAATCATTAGGCAACAACAGCAGGATCTGGTGGATCTAGATACCAAGATAGACGCTTGTATGCACAATGTCATGGAACGACAACGTCGAAAGGCTAAACTTGTCGATGGGCTTCCGGAAGTACAAGAAATGGACAAAGCAGAAGAGTTGAGAGAGAGGATCACTGCTAGAGAGGCAGAGAATACTGGAACTCCTGTTAGTAGAACGGCGTCACCCTGGGGTCCTCGGGAGAGTTCGCTCAAGACGAATGGTTTGCTGTCGCCGCCTTCGACGGTGAAAGCGCAGCAGAGAGGCACCGTCACCTATTCGGCCATTATGGATTTTCTTGACGAGTTCGACTAGGCTAGCTTTTCGACTCGTAGTAATGTTTTGTAAATACCACAACCACCATATTTTCGGTCTTGTACTATTTCTTCTTATCCATATCTTTCTTTGTTCGTTCTTACTATGCAGGTGCTGAGAGACACATGACCGGTTGCCTGAACTAGAGATAAATAAGAAGGAATGATGCATGATGAAAGAATAACGTGGTTACCACAGGGCTATAAACGATAACAACAACAACAACAACGGGATATAGTAAAAAGAAGAAAAAATCTCCAAAGAAACCTACCCAAAAAAAACGCCCGACCAAAGGAAAACATCAACACAGACAAATCATTACTGTCATCCAACGCGCAATTGTTC
The DNA here is from genome assembly GCA_026538705.1 of Aureobasidium sp. GC_Fusr_1. Classification (NCBI taxonomy): domain Eukaryota; kingdom Fungi; phylum Ascomycota; class Dothideomycetes; order Dothideales; family Saccotheciaceae; genus Aureobasidium; species Aureobasidium sp. GC_Fusr_1. The sequence continues at coordinate 6,533 of JALPCE010000095.1, read as the reverse complement.
ACCACTTTCCAGACCAATCCAACAACTTCCAAGCCCCACGGCCAGCCACTCCAAACACACCGAGTCGTCGATGGAGCCCTCTACCAGCCTGCATCCGCTGAGCTATCTAAGCAGCCTGTCCGTCATAGCAAATCTTCAGACTCGCAGGGAAAGGGAAGTATTGGTCCCAGTCCTCGAGCAGGTAGCAGTGATACACCCATTCGGGCTTGAACTCGACGTCGGGGGCGAGGGCGGAGAAGTCCTTGACGACTTGCTTGACGCTGTCGACGGGGCCGGGCCAGACGGGTGCGGGCCTCAGATTGGGCAGTTTGCAGAGGGTCTTTAGGATGGCGCCCATGGCGACCAGCGTCATGGGTTGCCCGAGGCATTGGTGGGGTCCTTGGCCTAGATGGATGTAAGAGTCGATGGGGCGGTCCAACTTGATTGCTTCTGGGTCGGGGAAGATGTTGGGGTCGCGAGATGCGGAGCGGAAGTTGAGAGCGACTGTGTCGCCGACGTTGAGCTTGACTCTGCGGCCCATATCCTCGATGATTGTTTCCTTGGCGACAGTGCGATAGACGCCTGTCTCGCTGTGAAGACGTGAGAACTCGAGGAAGTAGCGCATAATCTTCTGCTCGGCCTCAGGGGTGTCTTGGACGGCCAGTTCGTGCAAGACTGGAAGATGTTCCCGACCGTCGCTGAAAAGCCAAGCAATCACCTGGCCGAAGAATTGGCCCTGATTGGCACACATGCTACCTGCAGTAGGGATGATTTGTGCCCATACGAGCTCCTTGACATCCATACCCGAAGTGTGTAACAAACGCTCGATCATGTGCTTGCCATACTGGGTGAGAACTGAGCGATCTTTGCCCGACCACCATTCACTAATGCGGTCAACGGCGTTGGACAGTTGTGGCATGTTTGCTAGGGCCTGAACCTGCATCTCCATGAGCTTACCGACAGCTTGAATAGCACCGTGGGCGCCTTCTCGAAGAGCGAATGAATGTTCAGGATCAACATCGAAGAACACGCATGCAAACACAGCTGCCATCACAAGGTACATTTGCTTCTCAGTAAAGGCGCCATCTGGGTTTTCTTCTGTCTTGAGTGGCAGGTTGAAAACTTCCGAACAGAAGTGCACATGCACAATGTTGGACACATCGCGGATGAGATCCACATAGTTGGTGCCGGCAAGCTTGTATGAATGCTTCTGCAGTAGCATTGAGGTGTGCTCTTCGTAGAACTTGCGGACCTCCAGAAGCCATCTCTCCTGTCCTGTGGGTTCTTTGCGTGAAAACTTGCCAAGATACAGAGCCTGCTCCATCATATCGCGAGAAGTTGTGTTAGTCTTGGTGTCGCCCGCAAGCATAAAGCTCTTAGCCAAAGGGCCCATGAGGAACTCGATCTTCGGGCCCCAGTACACTTTGAACGCATCTTGATCGTAAAGTACCTTCTTAGCAGCATCGTAAGAGAACAACATCTTGGTTGGGGGAAGGCGAGTAGGTCTGTCAAAGTTGTACTTGTGAGCCTTGCCTAGACCAGTCAAGACCTTCTTCATCTCAGAGGGCACAGTGAAAGGGAAGTGGACGTAGACTGAATCCGGACAGAAGTGGTTAGGGAAAGCCTTCATGAAGAGCTTGTACATCACACAGCCGTGGTTGATTTTGAGATCAGAGCCTTGTTCGGCAAATCCCCAGTTTGTGAGTGACGCAGGATGATGAGACGTTGTATAGAATCTATCGCCACGAACCAGAACAGTGGCATCGGAAAGAATGGCGCGGGAAGTCGTGTATGAAGGGCAAAGTCCTGATCCAGGGCGCATTGCGAATTTTGCGTCTTCAACAACTAAACCAGGATACAGCTCAACATTATCCGGATGGTCGTACAAGTGCTTGAGAGATTCGGAAATCTCCTTGTCAGCAGTGATCTCTTCAAAGGTTGAGTAAGGCTTCAGAGAGAAGTGCTTTCTGAACTCGTTGAGGGTTGCAAGATTCCAAGCTCTCGCTTGTCTGATGCCCAACACCTCGATCTGCTTCATTACTAGAGGTACCTGGCGGGGACCAAAAGCATTGGCACAGTCTTCAACGCCCTCGACCAGAATCTGAGCAAGTTTGTCGTCCGGTAAAGTTCCATCGGCATTTCTCTTGATGTTGTGGAAGTTGCGCTCTGTAGGATCTTGAGCCTTGAGATCGACCTCCATGTGGCCCAATGTTTTCAAGAACTCCATCTGAGGAACCTCGTCTGGCTTTCTTCCAGGGAAAAGTTTCGCGAACAACTCTTGGGTCCACTTGTCGTCCTTGTCTGATACTGCCGAGTGCCAGCGGTAAACCAGATTGAACTCAGCACTGACTTGGTTACCACAGCCCAGGTCAGGCTGGCCAGGGAACTCAGCGCGTGGGTTGAGAGACCAGTCAGAGTCTGTTTTGTTGAGGTTCAAGATTGTTCTCACGTAGTCGATGAGAATAACGTTGATGTAGAGGCCACAAGTGATCAACCTTCCAGTCTGGAATAAATCATTGTCAAACTTGGTCCACTTCTCCTTTGCCGTGTCCTCGGCAGGTCGGGTAAATCTGCTGTTCTCGTTGATCAGAGCCAACTGCTCTACGATGTAGTTGTGGAAACGATTGAACATGATCATAATCACGCCGACTCCAGGAGGGAACGACAGAAGACGAGTCTCTGCAAACGAGTCGGGCTTGATCTTGCCGTCTTTGAAGGTCCTGATTGTGTCTTGTTCGCTCTGGTCACTGCCATAGAGTGGGGACAAGTCCAGATATGATGAAGTGTCAGAGATTCGGAAATCCTTGTGATTCGTTTTGAATAAATCGTGGATGATGATCGACGCCATATAGAACAGCATGCTGGAAATCTTGTTGGGGTGCTCAGTAGGCTTATCTCTAGCCATGAGAACATCGAACAAGACAGCTGGATCTGGTAGGTTGCCTGGTTGAATAGTTGCCGGCTTGACAGTGCGAGCATAAGATTCATGAGCGGCTCCCAGTCGAGGGTGGAGATAGCTGTTGTCAGATCCATCTGCACTGCGGTATTGGTACCTGTCACTCATGAACACTTTGGGGGGATGTTCCAAGTCATTCCAGAGAGTCGTTACAAAGCCATTCGTGAGTTTCTGACCAACCACGTCGTTGGGAAGTTTTTGAGCAGCCTGTAAGAAGTGATCAGCAAGAGCTCAGAATGTCTGACATGAGAAACATACGCCGATCAGATATTCCATGAGATACTCCTTGTCGTCAATGTAGTCTCCATTCTTGGTCTTGATTGTCATCTTTGCAACCTTTTCAACAGAATCGAACCCAAGATGAGAAACATCCTTGACAATGGTAGCAAGGGTGGAGGCAACCGTCTCGTCTTTCTCTACTGGCAACGCCGAACCATCACCTGTACCAGTGGGAAGCGGAGCCTTCATTGCAGACAAGAGAGTGCCCATCGCACCAATTGATTCTCGGACTTTGTCGGCCATGCCATCCAAAGCTGAGGGAGGCAATGGAACGGAGGTTTCTCCGAAGTGGTTCATCTCGACTTGATTCACCCGTGGCTGGTTCTTGTTAGTGGCGTTGGTCTTTGACGGGCTCTCGATATACACGATGCCATGGTCTTGGTCCTCATCAGGTCGGAAACATGATGCGCTGCTGAAGGCTCGACGAAGACCCTTCATGTTGGCTTTTTCTGGCAGGAGGGAAAGGAAAGCAACGAGATGAACTGCAAGAAAGAAAACTGCTCACCTCGACCATGAAGGGCAGTTTAAGAATATTCGGTGCCAACAAATTAGGACGATGGGAGAAGAGGCTAAAACCAGGGAATCGAGCTATACCCCAGGGGGCTGAAAGTATAATTCAGCTTTCAGCTGAGCGACCGTTGATAGATACGACTTCTAGAGTGCGAAGAAGATTTGATGCCGAAGAATGTAGATAATAGGACGGAAAAGAAGCGAGACTATCGAGAGACGTTTGAGCTGATGGATATCGAAGAATTGAGGGAAAAAAGAAAATCAAGATCCTGAGGTGGTCTTTTTGTAGAAGGAACCATCTTTCACCAGATTGGGGTGTGCTACCATTTTAGGAACGAGGTCGGGCACGGCTGACGATGACAGCTGAGAAAGCGCGGGCCGTCGCGACATGGTTCCTTTGCAGCGATACTTGGTAGATAGCATGATCGTACACTTTCCTTGTCGCAGGAACAATAGTGATTACGAGCGGGTCTATTCGTGCGGCACAGAGGTGGTTGTGGAGGCACTGTTGGTGTTGGATGCCTCAGCACGGGCACGGTGAAGGCCGAGAGGTAGAGGATTCGTATCTGGGCAATTAGGAAAGCAGAAAGGCTGAGGCTGTACAGTCATAGAGACAAAAGCGCAGCAGTGCAGGGTGTACAACATTGGTCGAGTACATATGCACGACAAGATGTGGGCTGCATGCAGTATGTCGAAGCAGGCTCAGCCTGGATGCCTTGGGGTGTGTTTCCACCTTGGTTTACGGGCAGAGCGAGGCAAGCAGTGCTGCAGCATCAACGTTGTAGAGTCGATGCACGTGTTGGCAACTGGGAGCAGGGTTGATTGATGAGCGACCAATGTCTTTTCTCTGCCTAGTTCGGCGGCACCGAGTAAAGGGGTCTGCTCGAGGGCTTGAATGAGGAGCCGGCAAGCCTCGGCACGTGGAAGTCAAAGGATTGTGTCCAAAGCTTCCTGCCACTAGCGCGAACATGTCGCGACGGTTGCACTTGTCGTCAAAATAATCATTTCGGCGATCCGCTTTGCTCGTCTAACTGCCCTCTTCTGACAAGCAATTAACTTCGCATCGAAATCACACCACGGTGACTCCATATACAACATGGCCTCAAAACCGGTGAACCTGGTCATCAAACCCAGAGGTGACGACTGATCCTATGCCCTGTCGCCTACCACGACGATACGGCCCAAGCTGACGACAAGGGGCTTAGGACGCACAATCAAGAAGCTCCCCACCGAGGCCACCACGTATCTGCAGGGCAGTACCCACGACCTCTACCAACGCATTGCCGCCGAGTCTGGCATCTCAATCCACCGTCTACGCCTGACCAAGGGCAGCGACGGCTCCCTCGTCCCCAATGCAAAGGACTTTACTGTCGATCGCACCGGTCTGCGCAGCGACAGCGTCGTCTATGTGAAAGACCTTGGTCCGCAGATTGCCTGGCGTACCGTCTTCATCATCGAGTACCTGGGCCCGCTGCTCATCCACCCTCTCTTCTACTACCTGCGCCCATACCTGTACAAGAATGCTCCCGCCGAGCCATCATACCTCCAGTCCCTCTCCTGCATCATGCTGGCCCTGCACTTTGCAAAGCGCGAGTTCGAGACGGTCTTTGTGCACCGCTTCTCCAGCGCTACCATGCCTGCCCGCAACATTTTCAAGAACTCTGCTCATTACTGGGCGCTGGGTGGTGCCAACATTGCCTACTGGATCTACTCTCCCACCGCTCCCACCGCTGGCCCTTCAAACCCCTTGATCACCTACCTCGCCATTGCTCTCTTCGTCATTGGCGAGCTGGGTAACCTCAACGCGCACTATGTGCTGCGTAACCTGCGCAGCACTGGCGGCACCGAACGTGGCATTCCCAGCGGTCTAGGCTTCGATCTTGTGACGTGCCCCAACTATATGTTTGAGGCAGTGGCATGGATCGGCATTTGGCTGGCATCTTGGAGCTTGAGCACAGGTCTTTTCGTCGTGGTTGCTGTGGGCCAGATGGCTGTTTGGGGCAAGAAGAAGGAGCGCAGATACCGCAAGGAGTTTGGCGACAAGTACCAGAAGAAGAGATTCTCCATGCTTCCTGGCCTGGTATAAGCGACATTAGACGCGGGACAGAGTTCACGTGGCGTATCTGCAAACTCGTGGACATTTGTGCCAGCATGACTTGAAAAAGAAAAGGCCAGAACGATCGTCACGCCCAGATGAGAGGGCTTGTATATGGTAGAGATGAAACAGATAGCAATGTAACGAATAAAGCAAAAAGAGAACTTCGTTAAGCAATCATGTACATTGAAAGGTGACCCCTGGACTGCCTCGTGACAGAGATAGAGAGAGACGGCAAGAACAGAGAGAGAAAAGACAGAGCATATTGCAACGACCAGCGTCCGCGACAGGCTCCCTATCTCCTCGAAGACCTCGCACCCTTGAAGATCAAGCCGCCAACAACACCCGCAGCTACAGCCAAACCACCGATAATAGCAGCACCCATCAAGCCCTCCTTGGCAACCTTGTCATCAATCAACTGCCTCAGACTCTTTGCTTGCAGATTGTTCGGCTCCAGATCGATAAGCAACTCATTGTAACGACGGGCCTCTTCATACGAGCCAAGCTTGTAGTTACCAAGGGCAAGGTAGTAGAGACATTCGCGACGGCGGTCGGGCGACGAGCGGAAGATTTCGGTGAGCAGACGCACGCCTTCTTGTTGTTCGGGGCGTTGGGTGGATTTTATGAGGCCCCAGGCAAAGTTGAATTTTGTCTGGAGGGAGACGTATTCGCCTTCTTTTTCGTATTGCGAGCGCAGAACTTGGAGTTCGGCGG
>JALPCE010000094.1:0-75251 GCA_026538705.1 Aureobasidium sp. GC_Fusr_1 | reverse complement strand
CCGTTGGGCTGCATGATGGCGTGTCTATTCAGTGTAGTTCAGATGCCTTTGGTGGTCGAACGGCAAGACAAGAGTTTACACGACGAGACAAGAGCGTAGAGGCGCGATTCCTTCCTGGGGTTCCTATCAGGCGCCCAGAAGTGTGCGTCGATGGTATGGTCGATAGGAGGGTAACAATGCTTTTCAGACGTAAGTGGTGACAAGAGATTGTTTGTTGAGGATGTGAGAGGCGCATATATCGTGCGATAAGATGGATAGCTGGTGATCTTATTGCGAAGTGCTTTCTTATCTTTTCCAAGCAGGTAACAACCACACTCTGTCTTGTGACTACCGTCGAAGAGTTGATGTAGGCAGCGATTTTCGGCACAGCGTGAGTTGTCCACGGCAACGGGGCGAACGACCAAACAGGGACTAATGTTCGTCTCTGCACCCCGTATCCATTCTCAAACGCATGACCACTGCGCATTCGTGTTTATCAACACGGAATTCGCTACCTCTTTCTTGTTCCACCAGAACTGAAGTCACACTCAGAAGATTTCGATACTTCTCTGCCTTCCTTCCTTCGGTCTGCCTTCCCGTTTCCTTGCTCACTCCCATTCAAATCTCTCTTGATAACATCAGCACCACGTCAAATCGCTCTTTGCTTCCATACTGACACCGTGACACAGCTCAACTACCATTCATGATGAAGCGCGAGGCCAGCAGCGACGACGAAAGTCTCCCAGTTGCCAAACAGGCTCGTCTGTCTTCCAACGCTCTCTACAGTGATAACAACCCGCCTCTGAAGATCAAACCTTCCATGAAGAGCCATTTCGAATGGCTCTGCAGAGAGTTTGATTGGGCACCTAACGAGCTCACACGTGAAAAGATCATGGATCTGCTCGGCATGGAGCCGGGAAGAAACAGCAATGTCGAGGCAGCACTCTTCGCATTTGTACAACATCTCAACTTTGTCTGGAACGACAATGCTCTCTTGATTGGCAGCAAGCAAATCAACAACATCACGAGAATCATTTGGTACAGACCCCTCGGACCGGGTGCAAGCGTCGGAGATAGCCTATGGCTCAACGAACGTGACAAATTCGACGGAGGGAAGATTCATCACAAGTACTCACCTCGATTGGATTGCAACTTGGTCGATCGTATCTGGCCTTCCTTCACCACTGCTTTTGACCTTTCGAGTCGTAAGGGTGATTACAGATACATCTCAGGAGTTCACACCATCTTGCTCACCTTCCCCAAACTACGCAAATCTTGCGGTGACCGCGAGCTCCGAGCTTGGGTGGAAGGACGCATGTCGACCGCAACTGAGCACACCCCACTGAGAAAGTATGAACTCCCTTTCCTGCCTGAGTCGGTGTGGATGTCCAAGCCTTTCGGATCGCTACGCCCACAACCTATTACCCCCTCGGAAGGCTCGTCTTCTCGTCCCAGCCCTCAATCGAGCCCTGCCACTACCCGTCGCTCGTCCGTAAGAGAGCTTGATCGCATCCAGAACATCCTCCAAGGTCAGCGCAAACAACTCGGTAGTGGTAGCGGACAACAAGACACACGCAGTTCAGAGTCCGGAAGACTCAGCATCTCAGAGTCCGTGGAGAAGGCCCCTGAGCCGTCCGAGACTACCCAAGCTACCTCCCAAGCATCCACAGAAGTCATCAAGAACGACGCTCCAGGACCAGATCGTCAGTCACCTCCCACGGGATATATCGACCTGACTGCAAACCATCACGTCAACCAATTGCTCCAACAGAATGGCATCGAGGTCGCATTCGGAATACCAGACCGTGTTGCACAAGCAAACGTCCAACTCACCGTCACCTTCCCCGCTCGTATCGCGCCAAACCAGCCACAGCCTGTGCTGGAGTTCAGTCATGTCGCATCAGTTGAGTCGGCTCCTATCTTGCCTTCTGCTCTGGAATTCAGCTTGGTCACATCGGTCGACTCGCCCCCTGTCATGCCTTCTCGCCGTGCTGTACTCGAGGCTCTGTGCGCTTTGGCAATGAACACTATGAATGGCGACACTCAGTGATGATTTGGAGGGTTCCTGTACGTATTCTATCGAACTCAGACCGAAGGAAGATTTCTGATAAGTCATGTCTTGAAAAGTTCTCCTGGATTTGAACGTGCTGGGTGACGCGAAAGAAGAACAAAGAGAACTATATGGAGAGAAAGGGGGAAAAATGAACATTTCGCAAGAGAGAGCAGAGGAAGAGTGTAGGATATGCGGAGTTGCTTGGTCAGCAAATAGAACGATCCGTAGAGGTGGTTCCAGAGAAGAGGCATATACAAATTGAACACCAGCTTCTCTCATACTCTCCTCCAGGTTTTTAGTCAAGACAAACAGAGTATCGACAAAGAATGTTCACAAAGGTGCAGCAACTCGAGCCCTCGTGTGGCGTTCGACTCTTGGACCTCGAACAAGGCTTGGAAAGCGCCGAAAGCACCTTCTCTTCTTTGTGCCGGCTTCTCTTGGTGTGGAGCTACTCAAAAGCCTTCCTTATCGATTAACATTGTCCTCGATGTCGAAGCAGACAAAGAAACAGAGGCTCGACACGACGTTTAAAATCGCCGTTGCTGTCCCGTTCAGCCGAGGTTCTCACGAAGGGCCAATCTACGCATACAATTTGTGACCACATTGGTAGGCCACCTCATCATCATAGTGATCATCTCTACAGTCAGAATTCTCATTCTGATGATGCAGTATCAACCATCGATAAGTATGGACATCTTGTAGCCCGATATGGCCTCTTCAGACGAGCCTCGGTTCTTCCACATAACCGCTGGTCTGCGGGGTCGACCAAGTCAGTATAAACCTACCACGGCCCATCAGTAACCCATTGAAGTATACAACATATCTCTGGTGGAAACTCATCGTTCATAATGGCCAAAAGACTCGTATCCTCATCTACCGATGGATTCTTTCAAGAACTGCCCGGCTTACTCCCGCTATTCACCACTTCAGATACATCAGGGATCAACGCATCAGACGACAAAGCATTAGCCAGAGTCCTTGCCCTCTATCTTCCCTCCACGGCCACAGAGCCTCTTCGAGCAGTCCACGACATCAGTCGCTTATCCCTTGACCCAAAGATTCTAGCCCATGCCGTAGATGCAGAAACCAATCATCCCAAGCTCCGTCCCTTCAACACATTTGGCCAAGAGAACAAAAACGATCCACTATGGACTACAGCAGGTTGGAAAGCGCTGAAAACTGTGTATCAGGAAAACGGCTTGATCGGGGTTGCTTACAATCGAGAGAAGAATGACTGGAACAAACGTGTGCATCAATTCGCCATGAATCATGCTTTTATCTGTACGGCGACGATGACAGGATGTCCAATGAGCATGACCGACGGAGCTGCAAAACTACTTCTAGGACATCTCGAGACTGGAGATGGAGATCAACCTGGCTTGAATGGAGTCATAAGGGAAGCATACCGCCGACTTACCTCCAACGATCCACAAGAAGCATGGACAGCAGGACAATGGATGACAGAACGATCTGGCGGCAGCGATGTCAGCGGTACCGAGACCTCCGCAACAAGACTCTCAGCTTCCGAATTAGCTGCAGAAGCGCAAATAGGGAGAAGCCAAGATGCCCACGACATGCCTCTAGGTCCCTGGTCAATCTCTGGTTTCAAATGGTTCAGTAGCGCCACTGACTCTGATATGGCCATGCTGCTCGCCCAAACTTCCAACGGTCTCTCCCTCTTCTACGCACCTTTGCGCCGCCGTATACACTCTCCCAATACCCACTCTCCCTCATCAGAACTCAACGGCATACGTATCCAACGCCTTAAAGAAAAATTAGGCACAAAGTCCCTCCCAACCGCAGAACTCGAACTCAAGAACATGCGCGCCTATCTCATCGGCACCGAAGGCCGCGGCATCAAGGAAATCTCCGCGATACTAAATCTCACACGTTTATACACTGCACACGGTGGTGCCGGCTACTGGGCCCGCGGTCTCCAAATCTGCCGCGCCCACTCTCGCGTCCGAAAAGTGCGAGGAGGGCTTTTGGCACACAATCCCGCACATCTACGCTGGATGGCAGCAGAAACTGTAAAGTATACCGCAGCAACACATTTTGCGTTTTTCGGTATCGCCATGTATGGCGCCACGGAACAAGATGCAGAAAAGGTGGTCCGCGATACCAAAGCTTTTGCTTTGATCCCTTCTGACAAAGATCACCTGGCAATTCTCCTGCGCCTTCTGACGCCAGTAATGAAAAGCCAAATCACTATTGCCAGTGTAGCAGGACTCAGAGAAGCAATGGAATGTCTAGGCGGTGTCGGATACTGCGAAAACAACGAAGACGGCGGCCTCTTGAACGTCTCTAAAATCTTTAGAGATGCATTGAGTGGACCCATCTGGGAAGGCACTGTAAGCGTCATGGCTGAGGATGTAGTGAGGGTGTTGACGGATCCTCGTATCGGGGGAGGCAAGTGCATTCAAGCCGTTTACGCGCCTTGGGTGCGAAGTGTCTTGACTGCATGTCAAGCGACATTTTCTGAAGAGTCTGAGCTTGTGGTGGTCAGACTCACGGCTTTGGAGCAAATGATCGAGGTTGTCGACAAGGAGCAATTGTTGTTCCAAGGACGTGAGTTGCTGCAACATTTGGAATGGGTGACTTGTGCGGTGCTGCTTATGTTTGATGCCTGCATTGATGGGGATGAGGTCGCTGTCGAGATAGCCCGCAGATGGGCAAGGAGTCATCCCATGAGTCCGACAGCGTTCAATCTCCCTAGCGGAACCAACTGGACGAAGACTTCGGAAATGGACAGAAGGATATTTCTAGGACCCGACGAAGGAGCATTGGGCAGTGCTACCGCAAAATTATAGAACATGGATTCACCAAATCAGCAGTATTTGGTCTTCCATCTCAACCTAAATATCTTTCTGCGCCACTCATTATTCCTATCAAGTTCCCTCAATACGATCCTGTTCGACGCCATCGCTTCGTCTGCATGGTCTTCGTAAGTCAATGGTTGAAGCTCTCCAACTGTCTGTTCCAGCTGGGCTTCAGTACAACCTCCAGTATCATGACCGAGTCTTTCTCTCAGAGCCGAAGCTAGATCGAGTACTACACTCCAAGTGCCCATAGGACCGCGTTTCTGCAGGAACTGACTCTTGATCTCGACGTACAACTACAGGGCTGCGGTGATGAGGAGCCAGACGCTGTTGATGGACGTGAGTATGATGTTATACTGATACGAGAAGCCCTATTTCAGTCTGGTGTCAGGTTGCGATGTCTCTGATTATTGCTCTCTTCCCTACTTACCCACGCATAGTCTGTCGAAGGCAGACATCGGAAGTTTGTCTCGTCTCTCCACCACGTCATATTAGGAGAGTAATTTGGCCATTCGATCAGATCCTGGAGACCGAGCATATAGCGGTTCGGTCACGATTCGGCAGGATACTTGGTAAGAAGCTTTTCGCGAGAGGGTTCATTGTATCGATAGTCACCAGACGCAAATCATGTGCCTTCTTTTACGTATCGTGTTCGTTAGCATAAGTGATATCAGCCATTTGGTTGCATGTAGCAGCGTACACTATCAATGGTACGACTGAAACAAGACAGACCATGGCCGCTATAGGAACAACACATCGAAGGTCAATATATCTTCCCGTCTCCTTGATCCAACCAGTTGATCCGGGAAGTCTGTTGTCAAACCAGAACGTATACGCCGAACTTGGGTTCCTCAAATTTCGCACAGAGGAAGATGCGAGTCTTTTTCGTATCGACATCATTGTGCTGATGATGAACACACGCTCTGACTTGGGGCTCGATATGAACCTGTTAATATTTGATGAGGGCGCAAACGTCATCTCTCAACCAAGGTTCGTGCCGTCCGTGGCACACGAAATCTGACAACGATACTCGAAGATGTAAGATACGAACTTTCGGTGCTGTCTACCAAAAATTCGATTCGGTCGACGAGATGTGGTTTTTGTGCCCGTCTAGATGGTCGTGAAGACGATGTACCCCTAGCGTGAGATGTGGGGCCCATGGCGATGGGTGATAACCAGCTCATGCGACATGAAATGGCCAGGATGTGCGTTGATCTGTGGGGGGGCTGTGCTCGTCGTATATAGGATTGCATCCGACCTGCAGGGTGGCAGGATTACTAGCGTAGAATACTTAGCATCACTCGTTGATATGGAAGCGCAACGACAATGGTATACCAAGAAGATTTAAAAAGGTTGCTGCAAATTGTAGATGGGTCAAAAAGTACAGGATGTTAAGCGCGCTCAAAGGTACAGCGGTAAAGGTGACTTCTGGTCGCTGGGAAGGTGCATGGGTGGCTTGGTGGTTTCTGTGGCGTCTGCAGTCAACCCGGGGATGAAACAGCACCAAAAGCACTTTCCTTCCTACGACGGATCGGCATGATCAAGATAGTCATCGATTTTACACCTACATATCCTGTCTACATCATCTCCCATTTTTCTTCATTTCCATCATGCATCAAGAATAATCTTCTATTTTCCGCCCTTACCAGTAGGAATCTGGAAGAAGACAGCAGGCTCGCCATTCTTAAAAGCCTTGTCGACTCTGTAGAAGCCCTTGCGGTCGAACTGCATGATGTCGTCCTCCTTCAGGTCGGCGACGTTGCAGTCGGCCAAGCACTCGGTGAGAGTCGAGGTATTGGGGTTGAGGAACTTCTCAAAGTCATCCTCCTCCTCGAGCTTGTCCTTGGTGAGCAGGTAGTCGAACTCGTAGAGCTTGACGGGAATGAGCTCTTGGTCGGCCGAGAGCCAGGTGACCTTCTTGGAGGTCTTCTTGACGTCACCCTGGAGGTGGAGTTCGAGCTCCATGGATGAGATGGGTGCGTTGCCGCTGAGGGTTGCGAGAGGAGATTTGAGTGCGTCGACAACGGTAGTAGACTTGGACTTGACGATGGCGTTGCCCCAGTTCATAAGAGTGATCTCCTCACCCTCGGCGAAAGAGGCAGCGTCAACCTGGTCGAGAAGGATGTTCTTGCTGAAGACAACCTTCTTTTGGCCAACAGCGGGGTTCTTGGCGTGCAAGTCCTTCATGTCAGTGTGGGTTGCGGGAGCGCCAGTGACGGTAACGGTGACCTTGTCCTTGGTGTCGATGGCAGTGTAACGACCGGCGATGGGGTCAATGTACTTCTTGTTGGTGGCCCAGATCTTGGTCCAGTCCATCAAGGTGATGGACTTGGAGGGTCCCTGGGAAAGGATAAACTCCTGGAGGGCAGGAACGGTCATACCACGACGGCGGATACCTCTGACGGTGGGCATGCGAGGGTCGTCCCAACCCCAGACATCGCCCTTGTCGACAATCTTTGTCAGCTTGCGCTTGGACAAGAAGGTGCGGACAAAGGCCATGCGGGCAAAGTTCCAGTTGTAGACGTGGCGCAAGTCCATGGCCTTGAGCATCCACTGGAATTGAGCATCGCGGTCGTTGTACTCGGTGGTACGGAGTGCGTGAGTGACACCCTCGACAGCGTCAACAACAGGGCAGGCAAAGTCGTAGGTGGGGTAGATCTTCCAGGCGTCGCCAGTGCGGTGGTGGGCCTGGGGGTTGCAGCGGTAGATGACGGGGTCACGCATGGCACCGTTGGGGTCCTGCATGTTGATCTTTGCGCGGATGAACCAGGTGGTGCCCTCGGGGGTGCCCTTCTTCATGTCCTCAAAGTGGGCAAGGTTGTCCTCGATCGAGTCGTTGCGGTGCTTTGAGTCGATGAGCTTCATGCGCTCGTCGCGGAGCTGTTCCTGCGGGGTGTTGTCGGCATAGGCGTGGCCGCTCTTGATCATCTTGACAGCAGCATCGTACAGCTCCTGGAAGTAGTCGGACGTGTGGGTGACCTGGTCAGGCTTGATGCCCATGAGCTCGAGGTCCTTGACGATCGAGTCCTCGAACTCCTGCTTCTCGTTGGAGGGGTTGGTGTCGTCGAATCTCAGGATCAGCTTGCCCTGGTACTTCTTGTGGGCAAAGTAGTCGTTGAGCAGGGCGGCCTTTGCGTGCCCGATGTGGAGGTAGCCTGAAGGCTCGGGAGGGAAACGAGTGACGACGCCCTTGTCGGTGCCCTCGAGGCCAATGTCGTAGTTGCCCTGGTCCGACTTGCCCTCGGCCTTCTTGGCCATCTCCTTGCCACGGCTGGCCAGCTCGACGACCGGGCGCTCCGACTCTTCGATGAAGTTGAACCAGCGGCTGACATTGACGTAGAGGCCCTGCTTGATGACGGACGAGTGGGCAATGCGGTTGCCGCGGATGGCCTTCCACACATCGAGGTCGGCGTCGGTGACCGAGTAGCCAACAATGTGTGTGCGGAGGGTGAGGTGTGCATCGAGCTCGGCGATGGGTCCCTCGATCTGCTTAAGGTTGAGGGGCTTGAAGGCCTCTGCGCGCTTCTGCCATTCGGCGATATGTGCTGCTGCCATGATGTCTGCTGTGTGACGAAACAAGTTCAATTGTGAATCAAACTCACTGGAGCTCGACCCCGCCGCCCGTCCTGAGTCATGCGCCAAGATTTCTTCAGGTTTCAGTCACCCTGTCCATCTACCAAACCATCGAGAGGACACTTGCGATCATACTAGGAGCCAGGAGACCTCAACACTGAATTTGAATGGATGATAATGTGGTATACAGAAGCATGAGCTGCAGGGACAAAAACGGTATAATTACATGAATAAGAAGCGAATAAAAGCAACGCAACTAAGTCGCTAGGCACCTTTCCCCCATCCCTTTCGCCTAGCGCTACGCATACAAAGACTTATCAATGCATCAAGCACTCCCGAAAATCGTCACCAGTGTCTTCGTCCTCTACAGCCAAGCCTGCCAGAGCGCATCAGTTGTGCAGAGGTTCTTGGGCTCAGTAGCCTTGGCCACCAGGTCCAGCACGCTCTGACTGGCAGGCAAGTTCTTTGCATCCGGCTCCTTCGCCATAGCGACCGCTTTCTTGACAATGTGCGTGGCATTGCGGTACACGTGTTCGCGCAGTTCACCATCCTTGATGCTTTGCTTGTGCTGCTGCAACGACCAGAAGTTCATCTCGTCGCGGATGAAAACGCTCAATTGACCTTCGAGGTCTGATGTGTTGCTCTCCGTCTCGTCTTGATTGTTACCACCGCTGCCTGAGTTGGTAGGTGTGGGAACGGCAGGTGGTGCCGAGGTTGTGGGCGAAGAAGACGAGTCGGTCAAACAGCGAGCGATGGCCATCAGAGCAGCGACGAAGATGCCCTCAGTGTGGATCGGTCCCATCAGAGTCTGCAAGTTGGGGGTAAGACGGAAAGGCACTGCTTCAGGATTGTGGAAGTATGGCTTGGCGGCAGCCATTGCAGGAACCAACTCTAATCCCCAAATGTTACCAGTACCACGCGAAATGGACATCTTGTGAGGGTAGCGCATCGTCATGTGCATGGTGAATGTGATGAACGTCAGAGCAGCCAACTGTGCAGAGAACTGGCGACGGAACAACCAGAGCGAGTCGTACGAAGGGTACGTCTGCTGGAAGTAGTCCTGGACAACATCGCTCGGAACATACTTTTCTTGGATTGCATTGAACGTCTCCAAACGAATACTTGCAGCCTGCTCAGGTTTTTGCTGGAACCATAAGTCAGTGTCGTTTTTTTTTGCTACGCCTCTGGGGTTACTTACCGGTGTCAAGGCCCGGAGCTTGTCGATTTGGAACAGGACCGGATCGTCCTTGTTGATGCCATTACGGCGACAGTAGTCTTCATAGATTCCTTGCAAGCTGATGTACGAAGCATCATCCTGAACCATGCGGATACTAGGAGACAACGGAATCATCAGTGGCAGATGGAACTGCAAATTGCGGCGTCTACTCTCCTTCTTCTTCGCCAATATGCTGTTGAAGATTCTGAACAACTGCGTAACTCTCTCTTCGCGTCTGCTGTGTCTGGCGGTCGGGTGCTGAACGGCAAATGGATGCACACTTCCATCGTGACCACGGATGGTAAGTCTTCTATGACAGCCAGTGACGCCTCTGACGAGCTCAACATCGGGCAAGAATCGCTCAATCCTGACAAAGTCTTGGTTCTTATCACGGTGCTGCAAATACTGCCCAGGCACCTCGACTTCGTCGAACTTCAAGAAGCGGAACTCAGCCAAATGAGTAGTCTGTTCGAGATGCCATTTAGATGTCCTGCGATCGAGCTTTTCCTCGAACCTGTCTCTCCACCTGCGTAGCTTGGCGATGTATTCGAACATCGATGGCTTTTTGGTCACAAAGTCGGCTTCGAAAGACTTGCGAATATGAGCTGGCAAGATTGACTCAGCAAATCTAGTGATGTTGGCCTCGGTCGATGGCGGCAAGTTCACGCCTTGGGCGTAAGAAGTTGGGTATCTGCCGACATATGCCAAGCCATCGTTCAGCAAAGCGACGATGAGACGGTAGGCATCCTCATCCAGAGTACACTTAAAATACTTTTGGACCTGATCAACCATAGTTTCCATCGACAAGGCCAATAGAGGGAATGCCGTCTTGAGCGTCTGGGTGAGTTCTTCAGTGTGGTCCCATGGCTTCTTAGGCTTCGCTGGCTCAGCAGCTTCAGGCTTCGGCACCTGACTTGCATCTTGACCCTCAACCTTTGGCTGAGGAGTGGCACTGGCAGAATCTCCATTTGGCTTCGTCTCTGACTTGGCGCCTTCAGCTGGGGTAGCACCTCCAGATTGCTTGGCCCGTGCTTGCTTCTCTTTGGCTTCCTTTGCCTCTTGACTTCGCTTGATGACCGACATATCTTCACGACTGGTGCGCAGCTGGAAGTAAAGTGCCTGAGGGTACGTCTTTGCGAGCTTGCTCAAGATGCCATGAGCGATGTTGGCCTCGCTAGGGGTTCGAGACAGGTTGTTGAGCAGCTGAGGAATAAAGGTGATCCAGTACCATACAGGAGTCTCTCCTTTAAAGTTTTCAAATGCCTTTGCGAGTGTGTTCTCTGCATCGTCCAAACTGAGAAGCCAGAGAATTCTGCTAAGGAGCTTCCTTGACTTGGCACTCTTGTATTGACCAGCGGCTTCGAGATAGCAACTAATGGCAGCACTAGCTTTGTCGATGCTCTCGTCAGGCTTTTCCTTGAAGAGCATATCGTTGTATCTACCCCATTCACTCCACGCCTTGGGAAGCTTGATGTCGAAGTAGAGAGCAGTGCCGAATGCGTCGTTGGCTTCTTCCTTGTGGTTGAGCTTGGCCAGGAACATACCCTTGAGTGTGTAAAACTCGGCCTTCTGCTGAGCACCAAAGTAGTTGAGATTGGTGTTGTTAATGACATCCAAGCCACTAGTGAGCTCATTGCGGTTCTGATAACAACACTTGGCCTGCTCTCTCAGCTTGAGGAAGGCTTCTTGAATCTCAATGTTGGGCAGGGTGTAGATTCTACTCAGCTGGGTGATACAGACGTCAGGCATCTGGTGCTTGCGAGCCACATGTGCAAAGCGATTGATGATCCAAGCAGTCTCATGGTAGCCACGGTAAGCATACGACTGACCAGTGGCGTTGCCCTGGTTCGTCGATGGTAGCAGTGTCAAGTACGTTCTGTTGATAAGCTGGAAGATATGTTGACGCCAGGTGACCAGGTCCTGCCACGAGTTGATGTCGTCCCAGAAGTTGGGCAGTCTGTCTCGCCACGTACCAAGAAGGAGCTTGAGCTCTTGACTCTTGACATCAAGGTTGGCAGAGGTGGTCTGAGCTAGGCTGCTACAGATCACACTTGCATCGTGCAATTCCACCAAGTTCTGGAAGTTCTGTAGCAACCCAATGTGAGCTTGTGTTATTTGCTTGGGAAGCTTGTGCCAGTTCTTGATCGAGAGCTGGATGTTCTCGTCGCAGATGCGGTTAAAGTCTTGTTGAGTCTCAGTCTTGTTGTGAAGCTTCAGCAGTGACATGAAGGCTTGGAAGAACATGCGGCGCGGGGTTGGAGCATCAGAGACGGCCTTGATGATAGTGTCTAGCTGGGCTCGGTTGTCAGGCTCCTCCCAAGCATCAAAGTTTCGCCAGGTTGCCTCGAGGAAAAGATCGTTCAGGTTTTCGTGCTTAGCAAAGTCACCGAGAATTTCCCATTGTTGAAGCTTCTCTGCGCAATAGACCCAGTGATCTTCCCAGAGCATGTACTCGCCAGGCGAGAAGGCAATCGAGCCAGTACGAGCCTTAATCTGTGCCTGCTCATACATCGCCTGAGCCTTGTCCCAAACGCCGTTCTGCTCGTATGAGAGAGCGGCGTTGGTCTCGACGAACTGGCATCTTCTGCGCCAGGTACCGTAGAAAAGGTCATCTTCCTGAAGAGTGGCATACAATTCAACCAGAGCATCCAAATTACTCTCGCGAGTAGCAGGAGTATCGACGATGGGCTTCATTGCCAGCTCTTCAATGTAAGTGGCCGCGCTGTACCAAGCATTATAGTTCTTAGCCTGGAACTTCAGGACGTGTGGTGGAAACTTGACACGGGGTCTAGCACGAACGATACCATCAATTAGAGTGGCCACGCAGTTTGGACGTTTGTCGGTCTGACGTTGGTGGAAGTCCTTGGTCAAGAGGTTGATGAGACCTGTTTCCATATCCTCGCGGTCATCTCTTGATAGACTTGACCAGATCAGCGGGAAGTAAGCTGTCCAAATATCATGAGCGAGGGTTGAATCAGTGTGCTGAAGATGGGCCAATGGTTCAAGGACATCTTTCGTCTTGACTTCACCCAGTTCTTGCACAAAACGCTTGTGGCTTGCAATGAAGTTCTCAAATTCAGACTCGATCATGAGATCAGCAAGTCGTGGATCTGCAGAGTGTGTGTTGAAGAGTTTTGAGGCAGGCAGGCACTTGAAATCATCGTTGTGAAGCTTCAATGAAGTGTTCATGTCGATTGAGCCAAACATGAGGTGGATGACCTGACTAAGCCAGAAGCTATCAGCAAGGACATCCCATTGTTGCTCGGCTAGCAATTTGAAGAAGCGGTTGGCAGCCGTACGGCTGAGGTTGCGATCATAGATGGTCATGAAACGTGTGCGCATAGAAATATCGGGACTTCTAAGGCCGATAAGGAAAGCATGCTCCATGCGCACAGCCAACTCGGACCTGAAGATCTTGGGATCCTCGTAGATCCTGATAACAAGATCAAGGAACTTGTGGTAGAGGGTCAAGTCTGATCGGTTTTCGAACATAAGCATCTTTTGCAGCACAGCGGTCTTCTCCTTGAGAGTAGGAACCGGCTCTGTCGAATTGAACACCCACTCTTCGACCATGCTGAGGATTTTCTCGCAAAGTGTGTTGTTCTGAGACCTTTCGACGAGCGAGGCCAGCACACTCAGATAAGGTCTACGCTGTTCTCCAAGAGCGGCAATACGGGCTGAAAGCATCTCGATCACTCTGATAATCAGCACGGTGTTGAGATCGACTTCTTGAGGGTTGGCAGGAGGCTGAGCTGCGACTCCATTGGCAGTGGCAACTTGCTGAGGCATCTGAGCTGCGAGATGATTCTTCGCCAAATTGCCTTGCAAGGCCTTGAGGAGAGCGGGGATATGGGTGTCTACGCTATCGGCCTTGCGTTGCGAAAGAGTCCAGAGGATGTTTATACCAGCGATCTGGGCTTGAGTGTCCTTGCCAGTAGCTGACATGCAATCACCCGCAAGAGTGGAGAGGAAGTTGACAAACTCATCGGTTGGACTTTCAGCATCAGGCAAGTCCTCTTCTGACTGCTGCAAGGGAACTGCATCCAAAATTGCCTTCATCAGTGGCTTCAGCTCGGGGAAACCTTCGACTGGCTTGTCGCAATGCAGGCAATCTTGAATCTCAGCGCTCTCGCTCTTCAACGGCTTCGCGAGCAACTTTTGCAGTTGAGGCAAGCGAGCAACGATCCACTCGTCAGATTTGGCATTGACAAGCGAGCGAAGCATTTGCAAGGTGTTGATGACGCGGCTAGTCCAGGCTTCCATCTTCTCATCCTGCTTGGGTTCCGAAAGGAGGATTTGCTCTGTGACCTTGGGGAACATAGCATCGACATCAATATCATCCCAGTAGCCTGGCGACAAAAAACGCCAAAGTAGCTCCAATGACTTTCTTATCGTCTCGTTGGAGGATGGACTGGGACGCTCCTTGCCTTCCTTGGCATCTTTGCCCTCGTCAGTAGAGCTCGGTACAGGGAATCTTTCTGGCAGGATGGCGATGAAGTTCACCATGTACTTGATCATCATTGTGCGGAGAGCGTATGAAGCTGAAGCGGCCTTCTTGTTCGTGGCAGGTGCTTCGCCGTCGGGAGATTGAGAACCAGAAAGTGATCCGTTCTCCTTCACGGTACGTTCTTCCCAGTGCCATATCATGCTGAAAAGGTTGATAGCCAGCCTCTTGTTCTCGGTGGAAGGATTAGGCAATTGTGCAACCTTGTTGAGCGAAGGAATGATAATGGATGCAAATGACTCTCTAGCCTCATAGAAGAGGTCAGGGTGTCTGACCAAGAATTGGAAGATGCTGGTAAGTTGGGGGGTGTTAGAAGTCTCTTCGCTAAGGATGCGGCGAGGTATACGAGTCCAAGCAGGCGCTCTTGCTTGTTCACCACCGGTTCTCTTGACAAGGACTGGCTCAAGAATCTCAAGAGCTTGCATAACTAACGGTCGACCTTCGGCTTGATGTGCTCCCAATAGCTTGCCATAAATCTGTACAACGATCTTGGCGGGAGTATCGTAATGGGCAATGAAATACGAAATCAAAGCATATGAAGCATACTTGTTGATGGTATCCTCAAGTCGGATGTAGGTCCACCCAAACATGATTACGTCCTTGCGTGCATCAGATAGCATGTTATGGTGGTATTTGAGGAGCATAGAAGTTAGCTGTATCAGCTCCATCCTTGACTGATCGACGCCAGGCTGAGTGGGGTCTTCAGAGATGTCGCTGTTGGCTTGCGGTTTCCACAATTTCGAGTGCACAATGTCGGTCATGGACTTGTCGAATAACTCGGTGCCCTTAGTATTGCCAAAGAGACTCTCCCAGTTGCGCTGTATGTCCATGGCAAAGATGGGGTTCAGGATGTAGTGGAACACGAATGACTTCATGCGTGGTGTCTTCTGGCGATTGGTATAGATATCGATGCAGCGCACTGCGACCGAGCGCTGGTACTCAACTGATGTACTGGTGATGATGAACTCGTATATGAAGTGGAGCAAGCGGTGTGACTCTGCAAGCTCGTCGTTGGCGCAGGCTTGGACAAGATCAAAGAAGAAGTCCAGATCGTCCGGCTTTTCAGACAGATATCTTGTGAGGATTATCATGAGGTGGTCTCCAACTTGCTCGACTGGCAGGCGAAGCGACGAAGCCAATGTCTTGTTTTGCAGCTTCTGCTGTAGTGATTGGGCCGCTTCGAACAGAGCCAATCTCGTCTTGTCATGGTTTGTGAGCCAAGTGCGACACTCAGGAAATTCTGACAATGACAGAGCGACATGGACGGCGTTGACCGCCGCTTGATCCTTCTCGACGTCAGACAAGCCCTCTCCAGTCAGCGGTGCCCAGAAAGAATCTGATTCCATCACGGCTGTTCGCAGAGGTGCAGCCGCCTTGTCCGAGAGGATCTGGGCAAAGAACCTGCCCTTCGCCTCGTCCTTCAAGTTCGTACTAAAGTGCTCCAATGCTTCCTTCGAGTAGTGATTGAGGTATTTGATCAAGGGCTCGCGGAAAGGGCTGAAGTGGGTCCTGCGCAGACTACGTTCAAGCTCAAGTACCCTTTCGACCAGCGTAGGGAGAAATTGCACAGCCGCGGCTGGAAGAAGATGGAAGACACCAAAGATAGCGGTAACGACACGCATCTTAGAATTCTGCTCAATGAGCGAGAACGAAACCTTTTGCAAACTTTGGGCGTCTGCAATATGCTTCATGTGATCTAAGAGACGAGAACCAATCTCGACCTTGAAGTAGTTGGTAAGAAGCTGGAGAAGCGTGCGCAGACCTTCAAGTCCCTCGACACTCAACTTTCGTGGGTCCTGAACATTCATGAGGATCGGCCTTAGACCGCTTTGAAGCAGGTCTTTGGGTAGCTTCTGAGTAGCTTGCAGTACTATCTGCAGACCGGCATTGGCTGTTGTCTTGACTTCAATGTTTCTAGAATACAGAGATTTGAAGAACACCGTGATGATCCGGCTACGATGTTGCGCGTGGGGGGAGTTGTTGAACGCAGGCAGGCGAATCGCAGTAGTCAGAAGACGAAGGCAAGAAACTCTGAGGTTGACAATTGACTCGGCACTTCTATGCTCCATCGGCTTTGGCGCGAGGGTCTCGTCTTCAGCATCGGCGAGAGCTAATGTCTCCATGAGTGACCGGTTGAGACGATCTTCAAATTGCAAGACTTCGTTCTCCATGTCCAAGCAGAAATTCAAGGCATCGATGTATCCAATCTGCACAGCGAAGGGCAGCGCTCTCAGCGGTTTGTTAAAGATAGGCTGGAGGACTAGCTCCTTGACTGGCTTGACGATTTCGTAGAGCTTGACACCAACGACCTCCGCAAGCAATCGAAGACCATCCTGGGCGGCCTCGCGAACATGTCGATTCATGTGTGAAACCTCTCCAACAAGCTTGTTGGACACGTTGTGTAGGAGAGTGTTTGCTGTGCCAATATCAGAAGTTGGCGTGCCTTGGTTGCATTTTCTGATGATATCCTGCAGCACGTCTTTGGCTTGTACACGGACATTAGCAGGAAGGTCTTGAGGCATGTCCTTCATCACAAAGAAGAGTGCTCGAATGAGTTCAAGCTGACGGTCCTTTAACCACGCAGCGCTGAAGTTGAGCCTGTTGACGATGTAATCAATACCAGCGGTACCTCCAGATTTTGAGAACCATTCTTCTTCGAAACAGTGGTGAATGAGAGATTTCGTAAGGTCACGGAAGAATGGCAAACGTTCAACACGGTCTTCGGCTCCGAAGATCATGGCTGCCGACTTCCACATGGTGTCCAAGGCGTTGAAAGCAACATCGCGAACATCTGCAGAGTCTGAAGACAAGCTATCAGCGATTGCGTCGGCGATTACTCTGCTATCGACAAAGACTGGGCCCTCGCCAGACAAAGGCTCGAAGGGTCGCTTGACGTGCTTCTCCTGACCGAGAGATCGGCCAAGTTCGACTATTGTCAAATGCTTGTAGAGGCCATCCAGGAAGGGCGTAACATCCTGCTTGAGTTCGGGGACTGCAGCTGCTATCATGGCAGCCTTGATCAATTTGAGCAGGGTCGCTTGCTGAGCATCTCTCTTAGCAACTGACTTCTCGCGCTCGGATTTCGAAAACAGGTCATGTCCGACATCGTAGTTCTTGTCGAATAAGTCGTTCGCCTGCAAGCGAACGAGTCTTGCAAAATCCTCTGGAAGAGAGTCATATCCAACCAATAGCTTGATTTGAGCCTTGACGAGGTTGAGGGCTTGTTGTTTGTGGAAAGCATCAGACTTTTTCGCTGCTGCTGCCTTTGGCTGTTCTCTAAGCTTGTCAATAGCGACGTCAATTCCTAACCTCGCAGGGAAGGCACGGTCCTTCATCGAGCCTATGAGCTTGATGTCGTAGCTGGCCTCATCGTCCGCATATGGCTTGTACTCTAGAGCAGGAGGCGAAGTAAGGAATTTACGGTTGCGACCTCCCAGCTTACCCAAAATACGCATAGTGGTGTGAGCATGGAAGTGGCTGTAAGGTTGAGGTTTGAGATGATCCCACAAAGCAGCCATCAACTCGTCAATGACGGGAGCCATGATAGGGTCGAGGTAGTCTGCTGTGAGGTTATCGACACAGAGCTCCAAAGTGCGAAGACCTTGCGCGATGAGCTCCGAACCGGCACGGAGAGCCACAACAAGCGGTCGCATCAGATAGCTCAGGTGAGGCAGCAGATGACTGAGACGTGCAGGCACAGTCAGAGACAGTTCGACGAAGAGGTCTCTGTCTTGAGGCTTGCGTGCAGATGTGAGCAGGTTGTTCAGTACTTCCAATAGCATCTCAAGCAAAGGTAGAATCTCCTTATA
Source organism: Aureobasidium sp. GC_Fusr_1 (assembly GCA_026538705.1). Lineage (NCBI taxonomy): Eukaryota > Fungi > Ascomycota > Dothideomycetes > Dothideales > Saccotheciaceae > Aureobasidium > Aureobasidium sp. GC_Fusr_1. The sequence goes on along the minus strand of JALPCE010000094.1, from coordinate 57,298 downwards.
AAGGTTCTCAAACCTACCGCCTCCAATACTTCTGAAAAGCGATCTGAGCAGAAGGAAGTAGTTTGTTGGATCTTCAGCGGTTACTGACAGCTCGATGGACCTTGTGATGAGTTTTGTCACATGCGGCAGTAGTACTTGCTCGTTCTGTGCCGAGAAAAGGGTCACTGCCATAAAAGATAGCTTGAAGAGCCTGAGAAGCACGCTTGATTTCTGGACATCAGACGTACCGACTTCCTCTAGTCTGCCCATCAAGAACTGTAACATCATGCCACAGAACGCAGGAGATGTTGCCTCACTAGCGAGCAAGAACTGTGCGATGTGCAGAAGAGCAGGATGGTCGAATATCATCTCGTAGAGGTGTGGAATCTCGGCTTGAAAGACTTCATGGAACGTGGCAGGGTCGATATGATGGAAAATGGTTGCAAAAGTCTCGAGAAGGTCTTTCTCCTCCTTTCCACTGCTCATCATGTGATTGTTGGCCAAGAACTCGACTGGGTTCATCATGGATGTTTCTGTGGGTGTCTTCTCCGCGTTGTAGTAGCGGAAGACCTGAGCACCCTCGTGGAACAACTTGATCAGTACGTTGACTTCCTCGGCATTGAATCCGTAAGAGACATCTTGCCAATTGGGCGGCACGTTCGCTGCATCCATCTCATCGCGGATACGGGTCGGATTAGAGGCGCGTAACGAATAGAAAAGCGTCTTCAAGCCATGCAAGAGATTCTTGAACAAGAATTTGTTGTCTGCCACAGGGTCTGATCCACGATCTCTGAGATTGTTCGTCTTGATTGGTGTTGCATTGAAGATGTCGATTTCATCCCACTCGGGCTTGTGGTTGATATCGGCAAGGTAATTCTCAGCACCGGCCTCCATTGTCGTCTCTGCATACTGTGCAGATGCTTTGACAGCGTTGTGGTATTGGCGGTTCATCGATGCGAACTTTTCGCCGATTGCATTTAGAACCAAGGTAAGGAAGTAGCGAGCGTCCTGCTTGTCTTCGACCTTGGCCATGCATTCAGCCATATTGAGCAGTAGCTTTGCACTCATGGTCTGGAAGCTAGTGCCTGGGTAGTCATCATGCAGATTCTTTGTGTAGACAAAAATACTCTTCTCGATCTGTGCTGGTTTCAATTGTTCTCTCACGTGGTGAATCAAGTCGGCCAACATAGTGAACGCTAAAGGTCGTAATGTCTCGTAAACCGTCAAGCCATCCCCAATCAGGGTACGTTCGTCGAGCAACTCATCCAACTTTGGCAAGAAAATGGTTCTGATGTTGAAGTTGACAATGTGTCTGATAGCAACCAAGAGTTCTTTACGCGCGCTAGACTTCTCCCTTGGGCAGTCTTGTAGTAGGCGCACGACGATTTCTGGAAGCTCTTGCAAGAAGTCTGTCAGAAGTTTCTGGTAGACACGCAGAAGATAGGCCAAGAAACTCATGGTCTTCACTTGAGCAGTGACAAGCTCTCCAAAGGCCGCGCGATTCTTGATATCCTTGGCCACGCCGACGAAAGTTGTTCCCCGCTCTCTAGCTTCCTCGTGTGCTCTCTTTTGCGGTCCAGCCTGAAGTGAAAGAATTGCTTTGATACGATGAACAAATGCTTCGACATTCTTCGCTACCATGCTACGATGTGCCTGGAAGATGCTGACGACGATGATAGGACACTCTGCTACAAGCTTGAATGACTGGGTTCCTTTTTGAAGTTGTCGAGTTTGTGGTTGATCATTGCCAACATCGGCAGTCAAAGATGTTGTCGATGCGACTGGTGATGCAGGCCTAGGAGAGTTGTACTGCGGTGTACCTGGCGCGACAGCAGAAGATGTGCCTACAGCTGCTGGTGTGTCGAAGGTGTCTTTGACGGTTTGATCCATGGTCTGGAATAGCTCCAGGATGAGGTCCAGAAATGGCTGGACTCTGCTTGCGCATGAATTCAGGTGGTTCCTCTCGAACTCCATGATGATCTTCATGCAAAGTACGGCATTGTCCTCGTTCTCGGTACGTGCGAGCTCCAACAGCTTGTCGACTATTTGTGGAGCATACTGATCGGTCACGTCCGGCGTGGACATGGGTAGACGATGTAGAATCTCGAGGGCGCAGTTCCGTAGTCGCTGCTCGGGTGATGTGCTGATGAAGACTGGAGAGCCACTGAGGATGTCGAGTAGGACCGGAACAAACTTTTGCAGGAAGACAGGGTAGGTAGTGCCCTGGCACCAGTGGTCCATGCCATCACGGATCTCGATGAGGAAGTTACATTTCGTCCGGAGATCTAGACGAACAGTCAGCAAATGTGGCGGCGACAACAACCGGAACGTAAGGTGGTCTATGGCTACCTGTGTTCGGATCGGAGAGTTTGCTCTCGAAGATGTCGAGGTTTCGCTCCGTCATGACTGCGCTGTGCTGCCCGACAGCAAGCGATGAGGTCGTCTAGCTGAAGATCAGTAGTCACCTTCCATCAATAGAGCGATGTAGCTTTGGATCGTTGCTCGTGTGTGGTTGATTATGAGGTGGTGCTTGTCGGACGCGCGCAAAGTACTGTAGAGAAGGCACGCGGGGTGGAAAGCGAGTTTGGTTTGCGACTTGTGGGTATACGCAGTGGTTCCAGGTCCAATATGCACTTTAAGAAGGGGTATCAAGAGTCGTGAAGACAGAAGTCGAATGCGCCAGTCGAACGAGTCCCAGAAAAGAACAAGCTGCCGTAAAAGAAGATGATCGTTAAAGGCGTCAAGTGTTGTACAGCACGAGCTTGTAGCAGCGAGGAACAGCCAGACCAAAGAGGAGGGCGCGACTGTCGCGACTTCTTGTTACGCTAGCCTGCTTCGCGTTAGTCTTCCCGCACTCCAAGCACCATCCGATTCGTCAGTCGGCTTCTTCCATTACTGATACAACGAGCAATCTTGCACTTGTACGAGACTCTGTCCAATCTGTCATGAGTAAACACATGGCAGCGTTGGTCTGTTCGAGTAACGGCAAGAGAGATTAGACAACTCAAGACACAGAAAGCGGCAAACTTGCCTTTCATGCATCAATCTCAATGATGTTTCGAGATGCTGTTTTTATCAAGTCGGTATGGTAGTCGCAGTGTCATGGGACGAAAAAATCCGCTCTTTCTTTGCTAGGACACATTGCCCGGAAAGAGCCTTGACCAAAAAGAAAGACTGTCATCAATGCTAGAATCCGACTTGACGTCGGCACGTCTACAGCGCGACATCCGATGTAGAGTACTAATCAAGCGTAACTTTCGTGATCCTTTGGGGCCCCAACTCACCTTCCACTCCTATCAATGACCATTCTTCGAGTCCTGTGCTTATACTCGTCTTGCTCCCAAACAGAGATCAGAAGACTCCAAATACTCGGCCAGATTCGCATACAAGACCCCTTCAAGCACACCGATCAAGAGCCGCCTTTTCCATCGATTAGCCTATCGAGCACTCTGTACTCGATCCTAAACGCGAACATACCGCGACAAGAGCCGCCGGCCATTCTACCGTTAAGACTGTTGTTCATCGCACCATCAATCCTCTGAACCAGCATGCAGACTACACACGCCGCCAGCCATTCTGTCGTCAAGCTCTGAGAACTCTCGGTTCGTTTTGCGTCTGGGAATAACATGTTTCACATCTCTGTCAAGATTACTGTAGACAACGGAGGAGTCACACAGTCTGGTAGTACACACGACGTTAAGGAAGCCGTGAACCTCTTCAGAGAATCTGAAATCCTTCTCGGAGGAGCTGTGGACCTCGAGCGTCGAATTCCATACCCACCCGGTAGTGATTGCACGGTCGCCACGAGGAACCGATCATTAAGTTGGCTTCATACGAAGACCAACCCACAGAACAGCCGAAGATGTCTTGAACATCCACCACTCGTGCTAGTATAATACGCCACGCTTTTTCAGTAGGAAGTGTCAAGAATATGTTGTCAAGCATGGTATTGCCGCCAAAATCTGGCTATTGTCTGGTTTGAGAGTCAATATCATCCAACATCGATCAATCCTACGATATCGGCCTGAGATTCACCTCACCAGAAAATTTTCATGGTATTGCTCATCCTAACGGCGATTTAGATAATTCCCCATGTCAACGCCGGGGAGGCTGGGGTTCGAGTCAGTGCGCGAGCTTGCTACGTCAATGTCAAGATGTGGGATGGAGGGGATTGTCAGAACATGATCATGGTTTGACAATGTATTGTTACTATGTCGAGGCTCCTCGTGTGAAAGCTTGAAGTTAGAAGTGCCTATAAGAAACAACTGCAGCAAGTCGTCGTAGCGGAAAGAAGGAAACTCAAAAAATGTTATCAGGATTCAATCACGCTAGCCGTTTTGGGACGCCCCTCCACGTCCATCCAAAAAATCTCGCGCCGACCATTCGAACACTTCTTTATCCATCTCACTTCCTTCTGGTGTGAGCCTTGGTAGCTCAAATCACCCCATCATGGTCTCACAAATACCTTATCTGGCTCTGCCAGGCTCTTCTGCATTCTCTGGTTTCCGTACTGCTCGTCTTGCTGCCGCAATCGGCGCCACCGAGGTGCGCGCTGTATGGATGCATTATGTCAATCCCAAGCAGGAGCTCAGCGCAGAGGACACCAAGATCTTGGATCAGCTCTTGAAATACGGAACTCAACTCTCCACTCAAGACAGACTTTCACAAGTTCTTCTGGATGCTGTTCACCGTGGTGGTGATGCTAGAGACGACACCACCCGTCTCTACTATGTATCTCCTAGAGCTGGAACAATCTCACCGTGGAGCTCAAAGGCGACCAGTATCGCCCATGTTTGTGGCTTGGAGAAGCAGATCAAGCGTATTGAACGCGGCATGGTTATTGCTGCAAGCTTCAAGGATGCACCCGAGAATAATGATATCCCCAACCCTGACATGCTTCATGACCGTATGACTCAAACCATCGAATCTGGACCTCCGGATCTCAATCTTATGTTTGCCGAGCACGAGCCTGCAGAAGCTCAAGAAATTGAGCTCTTTGCTGAAGGAAGCACCCCCAAGGAAGCCCTTCAGAAGGCCAATCGTACACTTGGTCTTGCTCTGGACGCCTCTGAAATTGACTACCTGGTCGATGCCTATTCAAACCAATTGAAGCGTAACCCTATCGATGTCGAACTTTTCATGTTCGCACAGGTCAACTCTGAGCACTGCAGACACAAGCAATTCAATGCAGACTGGACGATCGACGGCATGCGCAAGCCCAACAGCTTGTTCGGCATGATCAGAAACACTCACAAGAAGCATCCCGAGTACGTTGTCAGCGCTTACAGCGATAACGCAGCTGTTCTCCAGGGTGAGAATGCCAGTCTTTGGGCCCCCGAGCACTCTACTGGCGAATGGAAGCAGACTAAGGAAGTCGTTCATTTCTTGGCAAAGGTCGAAACTCACAACCACCCCACCGCCGTTTCTCCCTACCCCGGAGCAGCCACCGGATCTGGAGGTGAGATTCGTGATGAGGGTGCTGTCGGTCAGGGTTCGAAGCCCAAGGCTGGTCTTTCTGGTTTCACCGTTTCTGACCTTCTCATTCCTGGCCACGAGCAACCGTGGGAACTGGATGTTGGAAGACCTGGCCACATCGCTAGTGCCCTTGACATTATGCTTGAGGCCCCTATCGGCAGTGCCGCATTCAACAACGAGTTCGGAAGACCTTGCACTACTGGTTACTTCCGTACCCTGACCACCGAAGTCCCCATTGATGACAACACTACTGAGATCAGAGGATACCACAAGCCCATCATGCTTGCTGGTGGTGTTGGTACCGTTCGTCCTCAACATGCTCTGAAGTCGGAGGAGTTTGTTAGCGCTGGCGCTTCCCTCATTGTTCTCGGCGGACCTGCTATGCTCATTGGTCTTGGAGGTGGCGCAGCTTCCAGTGTTCAGTCTGGCGAGAGTAACGTCGAGCTCGACTTTGCTAGTGTACAGAGAGGAAACGCCGAAGTTCAGAGACGTGCTCAGGAAGTCATCAACACCTGCACTTCCCTTGGATCTAACAACCCTATCCAGCTCATTCACGATGTTGGTGCCGGTGGTTTGTCCAACGCTCTGCCCGAGATTGTTCACGATGCCGGACTTGGTGCCAAGTTTGAGTTGAGAGAAATCGACAACGCCGACCGCAGTCTCAGCCCTCTACAAATCTGGTGCTGTGAGGCACAAGAGCGATACGTCATGGCTGTCTCTCCCGAAGGTCTTGAGCTCTTCAAGAAGATCTGCAAGCGTGAAAGATGTGGTTTCTCTGTGGTTGGTCAAGCCAGTGATCGCGCCTCGAAGGAGGAGAAGCGTCTTATTCTGATGGATCGTGATTCCGAAAAGTACCCCAGCCCTATCGACCTTCCCATGTCGATCCTTTTCGGCAAGCCTCCCAAGATGTCGAGGATCGTGGAGTCCAGAAAGCTCAAGCTTCCGCAGTTCGACAGCACTCTTGCTACTTACCTCCCCAAGGTCTCCACCAAGGATGTCTTTGGCGAGGCCGTCAAGCGTGTTCTCTCTCTGCCTTCTGTTGGCTCTAAGTCTTTCCTTATCACTATTGCTGACAGATCTGTTGGTGGTCTCGTTGTTCGTGACCAGATGGTCGGTCCTTGGCAGACTCCTGTCGCTGATGTTTCGGTCACTGCTACCTCGCTGCTGCCTGGTGTCAAGACCGGTGAGGCTATGGCTATGGGTGAGCGTCCTTCGCTTGCTCTCATCTCCGCCGCTGCTTCAGCCCGTATGTCGGTCGCAGAGTCTTTGATGAACTTGGCTGCTGCCAGCATTCCCGACAGACTCAAGCGTATCCGTCTCTCAGCCAACTGGATGGCCGCTAGTGGCCACCCTGGTGAGGGTGCCGCTCTTTACGAGGCTGTTGAGGCTATTGGTATGGAGCTTTGCCCTGAGCTTGGCATCTCCATCCCCGTCGGCAAAGACTCCATGTCCATGAAGATGAAGTGGCAAGATGAGAAGACCAAGGAGGCAAAGGAGGTCACCGCACCTCTCTCGTTGGTTATTTCTGCTTTCGCCCCTGTTGATCACATCGAGAGAACCTGGACACCCACCCTTTCGAGACTCGAGGATGTTGGCGAGACTGTCCTGCTCTTTGTTGACCTTGCTGCTGGCAAGAAGGCAATGGGTGGCTCTGCTCTTGCTCAAGTCTTTGGCAAACTTGGTGATGAAGCTCCTGATGTTCGTGATGCCGAGGTGCTCAAGGACTTCTACGACGCTGTCGAGTCGCTTCACGAGTCTGGCATTGTTCTCGCTTACCACGACCGCTCTGATGGTGGTCTATTCACCACCCTTGTTGAGATGATGTTCGCCGGCCGTACTGGTCTTGAAATCATGCTTGACGGTATCACTCAATCAGACAAGACTGAGGATGTCATCGAGGCTCTGTTCAACGAGGAAATTGGTGCCGTCTTCCAGGTTAGAAAGAAGCATGAGATTGAGTTCAACCGTTGCTTCTCCAGCTGTGGTCCTCCTCCTGGCATGATCAAGAAGATTGGTAGAGTTCCCGCAGCCACCAAGCAGGAGATTTCTTTCCACTACAAGACCGATGTCATCTACAGAGAGAGCCGTTACAACTTGCAAAAGACTTGGCAGACTACCTCTATGGCCATGCAGCGTCTGAGAGACAACCCTGAGTGTGCTGACGTCGAGATGGCCAACATTGCCGACAACAAGGATCCTGGTCTTTCGTACAAGCTCACCTTCAACCCCAAGGACAACATCTTGCCTTTGACCACCACCATCTCGTCGGCCATCAGTGCCAAGCCTCGCGTCGCCATTCTGCGTGAGCAGGGTGTCAACGGTCAAGCCGAGATGGCATTCGCCTTCAACGTTGCTGGCTTCTCGCCCATCGATGTCCACATGAGCGACATTCTGTCTGGTCGCGTGTCGCTCGCATCTTTTGTCGGTCTCGCAGCCTGCGGAGGTTTCTCGTACGGTGACGTTCTCGGTGCCGGTCAAGGCTGGGCCAAGAGCATCTTGCTGCACTCGGGCGCCCGCAAAGAATTCAAGGACTTCTTTGAGAGAAAGGACACTTTCACCCTCGGTGTATGCAACGGCTGTCAATTCCTGTCGCGCCTGACAGACATCATTCCCGGCGCAGAGACTTGGCCCACTTTCGAGACCAACGTCAGTGAGCAATACGAAGCTAGAGTATGCATGGTCGAAGTCATGGATAACCCCAAGCAACCCTCCGTCTTCCTGCACGGTATGAGCGGCTCCTACCTGCCCATCATCACCGCCCACGGCGAAGGCCAAGCCACCTTCGACACCAGCGCCGCCTCCTCTGCTTCCCCACAAGCACTCATGAAAGAAGGTCTTGTATCCATGCGCTACGTCGACAACTACCTCAAGCCCACCGAGAAGTACCCTTACAACCCCAACGGCTCGCCTCAAGGTATCACCGGTGTCAGAACCCCTGATGGCCGTGTTCTTGCCATGATGCCTCACCCCGAGCGCACCATTCTCAAGGAAGTCGGCAGCTGGATGCCCAAGGATCAGTCAGACACCTGGGGCGAGTTTGGCCCTTGGGTTAGAATGTTCAAGAGTGCTAGAAAGTGGGTTGGTTAGAGAATCCATGAAAGAAAACACCGAAGATGATGCCAAATAAGGAGGGATTATGAGAATACTGATTAGGGGAAAACTGTGGATCTAGTAATGGCGTCTTTTGATCGTTTTTTTTTGAGGTACAAAGACGGGAAATTCGAGATGCGAAAGGGTTATTGGGTACACAAAGATAGGCTGCGAGAAATGCCATATGTACTCACGTGTTTTGCTTGCTTTTCTCATCTTGTGTGTCGTGGCTGTACTGTTGTCGAATGCTTCGGTGTGGTTTGACGATGGCGATGTGTTGACGACGATATTGACTGGGTGTGCAGACGGGAAAGAGTTGAGTTGGATTTTTCTGTTCGCTTGGTGTCTTTTCGTACAAATGTCGAGGACGTAGCGATGGTTCGAAATCTCGGAAGGCTTCATCTCCAGAAAGCAACCAGCACTTCACACCTTCCTCTTCACTCTCACAAAGCATGCAACTGCCGCATGTACTCGAGATTTTCATTTCTTTACTCTAATCCGTCCTAGCCTTGTAAGCATCTTGCACAGATACAGCAGAACCGCCATCACCCTTGATCTCATGAACCTTCATATCCATACCCACCCACAACTTTTTACCCCTCCACACCACGGTGACACCGCCATAGACGGCCCAAGTCCAAATCGGCAATGCCAGAGTCTCTCGCGCGAGCCATGCAAACAGCCATACGGGAAAAGATCTTCGTCTGCCGTTCTCGGGCGGCCGTGCGAAAGCAGGTGTGTTTTCGTCGACTTGGACGGACGCGCAAGAGTGTAATTTGCAGTAGAGTGTCCAGTCTACAAAACACGATGTGCAGACACTGAGTAGCCAGAAAATTGCGAATGCCGTCCATGTCTGCGGTACACCTAGCTTGTTGTGGAAGAAAGGCAATGTGGTAAAGGCAAAAGCGCCATAGAGCGAGCATAAGAAGCTTTCAGTGCCAGGCTCCACCAGAGTGGCCAAGGTGACTGTGAACTTGCGTACACGAAGCCATCTGCTGCGACGAGCGATATATTCAGCCACACTCATACCAGCCATTGGTTGAATAGCCAAATCGCCAAAGACTTGCGCATGCTTGCCCCATTTCTCGCCTCTTTCTTCTTCAGGGACTTTGCCTTTCCAGAGTAAGTCGCCAATTAAATGGTCTTCGCAGATGTTTTCGGAAAAGAAATCGATGCCTTGGCCGTTGGTGAGGCTGTTGAGATGGGATTTGCGAAACATTGTCGATTTGCCGACAATGCAGGGTGCAATCAAGACAGTATTGATGGCGGTGTAGAACTTTGCGTGTGCGGAGGACATAAACAATTCTTCAATCCTACCACCGCCTTCGCTGAGAACATCCAAAGAGGCACTGTTGGAAGAGCGCAATTCATGGCCTGCAGTACTCGTCGACACGACTCTGAAATCGGTATCCGGATCGCGACCTTCCAGAAGTCCTTGCGCACTCTCTGGGACAGGCGTACCTGCAATATCCACGACCAGCGGCAAGAGATGAACGAATTTATTCTTGATGCCGCGGTTGCCGATCAAGGTATCGACCATTCTGCCGCAAGCACCCCTGTTGACCCAGACATTGCAGTCAATGATCCACACAATGTCGCCCTTGGCTTCTCTGTACGCGCGACTCATGTTTCTGACTTTGGGGTTGGGTCCAAGTCTTGTATCTGCATCGTCTCCTTGTAACTCAGGATCCTCCTCTTCAACCAGCACATGGGCGTCGAAACTCGGATTGTCCTTGATGAGTTGTTGTAAAATAGGAAAAGCCGGGTCTTTGCGATCAGCCACGCAGAGAAAGACTGTCATTTTGTCCTTTGGGTACTCCTGGAGGAAAGTCGACTCCAGACATTGGTAGAGGCTGGGCTCGAGGCCTTTTACAGGTCGAACAATGGTGACATGGGGTGCATCCGAATCGGCGACTTGAGGTTTCGGCGGCGGATGCGAATAGTGACGCCTCCTACGCAGGGTTAGTCTCATGAGCAATCGTCTCAATCCTTCATACTCACAACTGTGTATAGCCCACAGCGCAAACCAACGAGACGGCGGCATACCACACAGTGCATACTACGGCAGCTCCCAATGTGATGGACGAAATCTGAGCAGTGTGACTGCCATCATCGCGAGACACCAACGTCTCTGTAATCGCACTCAATCCGTTCATGCGCTGCGAAATGTCGTCTCCTGAGATGTTGCAAACCACGGACTCCCGACTTGTTGATCGGGGGAGACACGAAACACTCGGCCCGAGAGCTGAAACGTCGTCTTTGTCTGGGGGATCACCCTGTCAGCCATATATCTCCCTTTGTACCACCATCACCGTGCAGATATCTTCCCATGCCTTGTACTAGGGGCATTAAAGACCCCCTTTAAGACTAATGTTACGATTTTGGACGTAGTTTTGGTCTTACTGATTGATATATGCGAGCGATCCTGTGATGGTAGGAATTTAGCCATAATTGTACTACTTATGGTCGTCTTAACTAGCGGGCATGATGAGTACATGGAGAATCGGGGTCACGCAACGACGACGACTCCAGTAGCTACCGTATATTTATGAAGCAATACCCAAGATGTACAGAGTCCCATATCACAAGATGACTTGCCTCGTGGTGCCCTTATACCATCGACGACCTCGAAGAGCATTGTAATTGGTACCACCCTGGCTTCCCAGCCACCTCGCCGAAAAACGATTGTCAACACTGCCAAAGAGGTCACGTCATTGCAAGAGATTCGAGTAAGAAAATCGTAGTAAAAGCTATGAGCATCTTGATTATGCCATGCTCTATAAACATGCTTTTCATGAGCATGCTGTCAAAAAGCTAAACGAACTCCTCGTCCTAGTACAGACCAGCCAGCCGGCCAATACACAAAACCTCCCACCCGAATATGAATGTTGCCCCATCAATAACGCTCCTGTGTAATAGCAAATGCGGTATTGGGATGTGTCGCTGAAGAAGAGGAATAAGAAGAAGCAAAGAAGTGTAATCAGTAAAGAGTCGTCAAGGGTGTGTGGTACTTCAGGCAGCAACAGCCTTCCAGACTTTGTCAGCCTCGTATTGGCCAATTCGAGCGAAGCAGCTTGACAATGTTGCTTTGATCGTGTCGTTGGTGTGCTTGGGGAATCTATGAAATTGTTAGCACTTCCTTGAGCACATCGACATATAACCACGTACCTCTTCTTCAGAGCCTTGAGCAGATCAACTTTTGTGAGGTTGCTGCCATCGACAGCGTCTTTGAACTCTGCTAGTTCTGGTCCTTGCAGAGGCTTGGGAGCTGGCTTTGCAGCCTTCGTCGAGGCTACGCTCATGATCGGTCCCTTCATACCACTAGAGGCACCAATGATGGTCGTAGTGTCGTTGGTGTTTGATCTTGGCATCAGAGGAACCTTGGGTGGCTTCATCTTGCCATCCAGCTGCATCTGACCGCCACTAGCCTTGGCAGCAATAACAGCTGGTGTGGATGGAGTCTGCCAGTAGCTAGCTGAGAAGGGGTTGATGGAAGACTGGGTCAAGGCTGTCGAACGTTAGAGATAGTCTGTCAGACGATATAGCAAAAAAACTTACGAATGAAGAAGTCGATCTTCATACTGTCAAGATCGACAGAGGATTCTTCAGTCGAAGACTTGGACAAGCCCTTAGCGTCTTCCCAACACAAACCTGTGCTGACTGGCTTGAGGTCACCAGTGATCATGTGTCGTTTGCTGTCGGCAGCATCGTCTTCCAAGAACTCGTCCATTTCCTCTGCATCACCCACGCTTTCCTCGTCTTCCTCGCCGTCAGATCCAATGTCTTCTCCTTCTTCTGGCTCCTCCCATTCAGCCTCGGAGTCGTAGTCGTAGTCGGTGTCTTTGCGAAGCTTGCTGAAGGGATTTTTACGGAGCTTGGAAGCGTTTGGTGAAGACATCTTCCGTGAGTAGGTGCCAAAGTAAGCTGGTCTCACATCTTCGCCAAAGTGAAGATGACGGACGATAAGAGAATCCAGGAGGTCGGTAGGTCGGTAGTGCTCGCCTGACTCGTCAGTCAGGTCGATTGGAACTTGTGAAGAGCCTTGTAATGACTCGATGACCTCTCTGGCTGTAGGTTGCCAGAGGCCGCGTGAACGTGTTCTCTCCTTGGCGAAGAGTGTGTTGTAGGAGGATGTAGGAGATGCTGCGATTACTGTGCGCCGGAGGACTCTGTCCATCTCTTTCTGTGATGTTTCAAGCTCGTCGGGGTTTAAGGCTGGTACGTAAGGGGCACACTTGGTGTGTGCCTTGAGCTGGAACGGCAGGAACATCTTGCGATAGTCACTTTGGCTCTGCTGGGGTGACCTCTTGGGGGTTGGAGATGCCATAGGAACATCTGCATCCAAAGGCTGAGAATTGGTACTGTTCTGGTGAGCAGGGGAGGGCTGCACTGGTGTAGAGACAGCTGATGACTTTTGTGAGGACGGCATCTTGAAGAATGAAGCGATTTTGGGTTGTGCCTGGATGAAGTCAGTTTGTGGTCGACAATGGACGAGTACCATGGGAACCAACCCGTGCTTTTTTCTCCTTCTCCTCGTCCTCTCTAGCCTTCTTCAGGTCTTTCTCGCGCTGCTTTGCTTCCTTTTCTTCATTCTTGCGACGCTTCTCCTCATCCTTCTTCTGCTTCTCCTCGTCTCTCTTGACTTTTAGCTCGGCTCTCTCCTTGTCTTTCTGCTCCTTCTCCAAGCGTCTTTGCTCCTGCTCGGCAGGCGTGTACTTTCTTCGTTTCTTAGGAGGTGCGTTCGGGTCGGTGGGTTGGTCGTTCGCTCCCGACGGGGCACTGCTCAATGCCGAGCTGCTCGGAGCAGGGCTTGCTTGACGGATGGAGTCTTTGTTGGCAGGACTAGCGGTGAGAGGTGGAGTCGGCACCTGGCTCTCTGATTTCGAGACGGAAGTTTGGTCGTCGTCCGGCAACGAGCGTTTACGCGAGTGGTCTGGTGATGAGATGTCCATTGGTTCGGCCATGATTCCAGATGGCCCAGTGGCTTTGGCAATGTGACGTGATGCAAGTGAAGGTTGAAACCGGTATGCGTTATTGAAAGTAGCCACAGGTCAATGCCTAGAGGATTGCGAGTGTGTTGGAATCGAGAAAGAGCGAGACGCGACTGCCTCGCGACCCGCGATCAATTTGCCAAGCCTCGCGCTCTCCGCCTTCCCCGCCCACTTCCCCTTCCGCTTCCACTTTCCATCTTGTGCTGGCAACATCGTATACCATCGATTGAATGGAAGACGAGTCTGATATCGACATGCTCTTCGGCGACGGTGCAGAAATCTCTGCCAGTCAAGACGCTTCTCGCTCCGGCAATTCTCAACTCTGCCGCCGGGACAAGCATCACGACGTCATCACGCAAATCGAAGCAGTCTTCGAGACTATAGCAGACGCTCTCCTCAACGAGAGGGCCGATGTTACTATCTCACTAACCTCTCAATCCTCAAAAGCATCCCGAGACGCGTCTGTCCGAACTTCGAAAGCATTCTTTACATTTCCAGGAAAGACTGCCAACGACGCATGGAGATTCTGTCGGTATCATCGAGGGTTGGAGTCTACCGGAGTCAGCAGCTAACATCTAGAAAGCCGTCGTTGTACGAATCCTAGAACTCATACACGAGTCGCTTTCGGACGCTCTCATCCTGACCAAGCGGCATGTCAAGTGAGACTGACTACAAATTGTTTCCTTCTAACGCCTATTCATAGCGACCTATACTATCGCGATCCAGCTTTATTTGGCAGGCAATCCACCGTAGACCGCTATGTTGATCAGATCGCTGCCGCCTTTTCAGTACCTAGGTCATCTCTCAACGTGGTTCGCATATTGATTCCATGAGTAAGGACAACACACTAAGAACCACAGACTGCCGGAGTGAAGGGCCTCGTGGCTGGCGCCGCTGTGATATATCGACGAGACGGTTCAAAGATCGACTTGACGAACGTGCAAAGCGGCATTCTCGTGCCAAATATGGAAGAGGTCCTATCCATCGATCTGACCCGAGTCAGGTGGGTGCTTGTCATTGAGAAAGAGGTCAGAGGGATGTCTAGCCCTTGGTTGGGCGGCAATTAACCATTCTCAAGGCCACATTCCAATCAGTCCTGTCATCTGAAGGTTGGCAAGAGATGATGTGGCATGCTGTTCTCGTCACTGTGAGTTCACAGCTAGGAGCCATTAGACGATTGATCTGACCTTATCGACCAGGGTAAAGGATATCCAGACATAGCGACAAGAGCAGTGACTCGCTTCATGACAGTAGCATCACCTCAGAATGGCTTTGCGGAACCTCCAGTCTTCGGTCTTGTAGACTTTGATCCAGACGGCCTAGCGATATTACACACGTACAAGCACGGTTCGAAAAAGATGTCTGAAGAAAATGCCGAACTCGTCGTACCAAGAATAAGATGGCTGGGCTTACACAGTCGGACGATCACAGACGAAGACCAGACACACCAGAATCAAGGACTGCTGACCTTGACACTGCGGGACCGTCACAAAGCAAAGAAGATGCTCGAGTGGGAGCGGCACACCAGCTTTGATGAAGCGGCACACTGGCGCCGTGAACTGCAGGTGATGTTGATGCTTAACCTGAAGGCAGAACTGCAGATTCTTGATTCTGATCCATCTGGTCTGGTGAACATGATCAAAATGGCTGCATATGACACGAGCCCTGACACGAGCCCTACCTGATCACAGGGTAGGCTTGATTGAGCTACTTTTGCTTCACTGAGATATCGTGCTACGAGAGGGACACGACATAGCAAAGAATGTAATGAAGAATGCTGACTATGCCGCATGTCCACCAAGCGACTGTCTTTTCTACATGCAGAACGTGGGTCGGCTCCGCTGCATTATGCTGCATTATAATTCTCTTTAGGCACATGTGATATTGTTTCACGTTTCTTCGCCGAAGCGTCCCTGATGTTCATGCAAGGCCAATCTTGGTAGATCGATATCCATTGGATAGGTGACACTCCCACATGCAGAAGCCACACTTTCGACGAAACATGTCCAATCCTTCGAGCGTGACGCGGCCGTCTTACTGAAAGGAAGTCGGAAAGCCGCCAGAATTTGCTTGTCGCATTACATTCAAATGCCGCCAATGGCAGAATTAGGTGTCGGCGAGGGGTGGTTGCATCTTCACGATGGCGCACTAGCGATTCCGGACCGGAGACGCAGCATGTCGAGACCACTCACAGAGCTTGCAATCCCGGAGTGATACAACAGTCTATTGCATCGGAAGTTCGTTTTGCCTGAACCTGTCATCGCTTGAGCTTCCGTATGCGCGATGCTACCCGTAAGATGAGAGGTGCGCCGGTGGTGCGCGCCATTCGTGTTCTCCAAACACCGAAGGCTGTCTTTCCAGCTCTCTATATCACAGCTTGAGCGTCGCCTATATATCGCCCAGATACACTAGATTTTCAGACATTTCAACATGCAGCAAGTACTCCTTGCAATCGCAGCCTTCTTGTCCGTGTCAGCCACTGCAACAAGCTGTCAGCTTCCAGCTTACTCATGCCTCGCCTCGAACGCAGCGGCCTCTGCATACTGCACCTCAGCACTCGGCGTTGCAACAGAGGCAGTTGTCACTTCGTTGGATGTTATAGTAAGAACGACGACACTCTCGGATGTCCCTACTAGTACAGTCACCATCACTTCCACCAAGTCAATCGTCTCCAAGAGCACTACCACAACATTTACGACACCTTCGGCCAAGGCGACAGGCAGGAGACGCAGGAGAGCAGAATCATGCGGTACAACCGAGGATATCCTGTCTGGGCTGGACAAGTCGGAGCTGTCAGAAGCATGCTCCTGTATTGGAGCGCTGCCGTCTGTTGAAGCTGCCCTCCTGGAGGCAGCACCATCGACCACGACAATAACCGGCGAAGTATGGTTTACCGTCGCACCTGAGGTCACGACCTCAATCACACAGACTGTATCGACTCTATCTGTCTCGACTATCAAGATGGCAGCACCTTCTTTCACTCAGGTCTGGGGACCAAAAGCTGGCTGTGACGATGTAGGGCAGAAGTCTGTGCAAACATTCATGCTCGCAACCATGAACGAGTCTCAAGTCACAGACATCTGTAAAGCTACGTGCATAGGTATGTTAGCTACGCTCCTGAAAAACTTGAACGATACTCATAGATATCAGAACTCTCGACCTGCGTCTTCTTGTACGTCCAATCGATATACCCAGCGAATCACTTCTGGAATTGCTATTACAACAACCACACATTTGATGAGAAGAAAGATCTCAACTGCAGTAAAGACGAATCGATTTGGGGTACGGCCAAAGGTTATAGGTAAGTACTTACGGACTTGAAAGCAATAGCGCATTAACTGATGTTTATAGCCTCGTTGGACGAGGCTGAGATTGGTTCGTTGCAAGTCTCGACGTTTCCACAGCACAAGTAGCTGGACTATATGATTGGAACATGATTTGCAAAACTTGCTTCGTTCAAAGTCGGAGGGGAATGGTATAGGCTGGGTTGAGGAGGGAAAGTTTGCCGGAGGACCCCAGGTTTGACACGGACCCCTTTGTTCTGGATCGAGCCAATGACGCGGATTTAACGGCGGGCCCATGTGTTTCGTAGCAACCTGAAATAGCAATCCAATTCCCTGTCAACATCACTTTCTCATGTCTGCAGACTTCCGACAGCGACGCGCCCAGTATGGATGATCTTTTGAACACGGATTGGACTGCGGCCGCGCCGGCAGCCAAGCAGAATGCCCCTGCCCTAGCCCCGCTGCCAGCATTCGGCATGCCCATGTCCATGCCCAGTGCTGCCTCGAGCTCGCGTGCCAGTCCCGCTCCTTCTCCTTTCGCCAACAACCTGCCTGCTGCCAAAGCTCCCTCTCCCTTTGCTGTTCCCAAAGCTCCCTCAAAGACTGCCTCACCTGCCAACGACATCTTCGCCAACCTCGTGTCCACGAACGCAAACAAGAACCAAGGCAACCTGAGCCTCCTGGAACGCCAGAAACAGCTGCAGCAAGAGAAGGTCAAGCAAGAACAAGACCAGCGTCAGAAATATACTCAACAGTATGGAAGCGAAGCAAACTTCTGGGACAACCTGGGCAGTGGAAAGGGCACGCCTCAGCCACCAGCACAACGCGTTGCGCCTTCTGCACAGCACGACGAGGACGATCTACTTGCTGCCTTCAACTCGGCCGCCCCAGTCGACAAGTCGTCTCACTTCCCAGTACCAGCTGCTTCTGCTGTGACCAGTGGTCGCAACACTCCCGCTGTTGCCAACCAGTCCAACTCAGCTTCTCTGCTCGCAGACGATGATGACGATCCGTTTGGCCTGGGAGCAGCCCCTCAACGCAAGCCAAGTCCTTACCAGCCTCCTCAAGCGACTGCAAACGACGACGACGATGATATCCTTGGAGATCTTGGAAAGCCCGTAACCGCCAAACCACCCCGCCGCGAACCTCCCAGACGCGAGCCCGTCGATGAAGCCTTTGCTGTCAACGACCGCCGCTCTCCTCCGTCTTCCGATCCTCTCGATCGTCCGATAGCCGAACTGGTCGATATGGGATTTCCAGCTGATAGGTCGCGAGCTGCATTGCAAGAGACGGGAGGTGATGTACAATCAGCTGTAGGATGGTTACTCAATCAGGCACACCAACAATCAAAAGAGAGGACACAAAACCGTGGTAGTGCCCGTGCGAGTCCAGCACCTCAGCTTCGTGACGAACCACGACGCGGCAGAGGCGATGAGGATGCTTCGGTGCCTGCTTGGATGCGACAGGAGTCGCGTCCGACTTCTAATCAGCGCAGACAAGATAATGGAACGCCTGCCTCGGAAAAGGATGTGGCTGCCTATGCACAAGAGTTTGGTACTTCGTTCCTCAAATCTGCAGGTTCCCTCTGGAAGACTGGTCAGAAGAACTTGAAGAAGGCTGTTGCCGAATTCCAGCAGCCCGAGGGTGACCCGAACACGCCCAAATGGATGAGAGATGCAAGTGCTGACAGAGCGCCTACACGACCCGGACGCTCTTCGACTCCTCGTACAGCACCACCTGCACAGACTGCTGAGGAATTGACCAACGAGGCTATGCTTTTGGAGGCAAGAGACGAGAGGCAGCGACCAACAAAGGCGCGTACCCCTGAGATACGTGAACCTGTTTCTAGACCTGATTCTAGGGTCCGATCTCCTGCTCAGGATCTGCCTGTGCGAACTCAACCGCAATCACGATTCGTACAGCAAGCACCGCCTCCGCAGGCTCAACGTCCCAACGCCAAAGTCAGTCGCTTCGACGTTGAGGAAGAATCATCACAGGCATATGTCAGCTCTGCAAGGCGGAGAAGACCCGCAAAGCCAGAACCACAGCCTGAGCCTGAGGTCGACCTATTCAGTCCAGCACCTGCTCAACCTGCTCCGCAACCTGCATCTACAAGGAACACTCCCGCTCCTCGTCCTGTTGCAGCCAAAGCTGCTACACCAGTGCCACAAGCTCCTCGACCCAAAGCCCCTCCACGGAACATCCCATTCATCTCTTCATCCGCACTCTCGACATCCAGCAGCCACCGCCGTGCTGGTACAGAGGCTTTCAAGAGAGGAGACTTCGATGCCGCACATACTTCATACTCTGCCGCTCTTACCCCACTACCGTCCACTCACCCTCTGATCATCATTGTACTTTCAAACAGAGCATTGACAGCCATCAAGACCGGCGATCCGAAAGCAGCAGTCGTTGATGCAGACCGTGTCCTCGAACTCATCGGCATCGGCAAGGGTGAAAACGAAAAGATTGATCTTGGAGGTGGTGAGGGCGAGAAAGACATGAAAGAGTTTTACGGCAAAGCACTCATGCGCAAAGCCGAAGCACTAGAAAACATGGAGAAATGGTCAGATGCAGCTTCAGTCTGGAGAGATGCCATCGCAGTTGGAGTAGGCGGTGCTGTAAGTCTACGCGCTCGTGATCGCTGTGAAAAAGCTGCCACTGGTGGAACATCAAAACCCGCACCTGCGAAGCCAAAACCTACGCCATTCACAAGAGCTCCGGCTGGCAAACTCCAGCAACCCAAACGCCCTGCAGTCCCGCAGGTCCAGTCGCAAGAAGCAGTACGCAAACTGCGTGAAGCGAACGCTGCAGCCGATAGGGCTGATGACGAAAAGTTCGCCCTGTCCGACCAAGTCGAAGCCAAGGTCACTGCATGGAAAGGTGGTAAAGCCGACAACTTGCGCGCTCTCCTGGGCAGCTTGGACACAGTGCTCTGGCCCGAAGCAGGGTGGAAGAAGGTCAACATGAGCGACTTGATTATGCCCAACAAGGTCAAGATAGTGTACATGAAGGCGATTGCAAAGGTCCACCCCGACAAGGTATGTCATGAAAATTCACTCCCTGATGTCTGTAAAGATACTAATCCCAATGAACAGATCCCGCAGTCGGCTACTACTGAGCAGAAGATGATCAGTGGATCGGTGTTTAGTACGCTGAACGAAGCTTGGGACAAGTTCAAAAAGGACAATGGGTTGTGAGCAACCACTCGATGAGATATACCAAGAACCAATAACAATCCCAGAATACAGACTTGATTGCTTTTATCACAGATTGCATTCTCTTTGTTTGCATGTATGGCTTGCATAGTTGTGCACAAGCACAAAAATTTATGCGATACAGTGCAGCTTCCGAAACTTTGTCTGCGCAGACGTCGTTGCCCTTTGTGCTTTTCTTTTCTGCCACGAACATACTCGCACCGTGTTTTTCTGGTTCATCATGATGACTTATCAATGTGGAATCGGACAGTTGGAAGCTCATGTCAAACCGTATCTCAGAGTCGAGCGATGCCTAAGAGCGGCCAATTTGAGCAAATTTTCGCTTGACAGGTTCATGATGGACTTGACTATTCGTATGCCTCCCGTGTTGACATGGAGCGAGAAGTGAGCTAGCTTTCGAAAGGCACATTTCTCAAGTCGTAGAGATGATATCCGCAGAGCGATGATGAGATGATGGATCTCAGCGAACGTTCATCTGCTCTCTGATAGTGCTGTGGAAGATGTTCGTACAGAACAAATCATGTCCTCTTTGGAATGATTGTGATTGTAGTTTCCACTTTCAGGACAAGAAACTTGCTCAAATGCAATCACTGTTCATCCTCACGTCACAACCATCGGGGGAAGCCTGGCGCGAATAATGCGTGAAAACGACGTGTAATTGCCTCAAACTCGTCTCTTCGTCGACTTACTCATGTGCGTATTACAGTTGTGTACGAGTAATCAAACCCGTCTCTTCGTCGACTTACTCATGTGCGTATTACAGTTGTGTACGGGTAATCAAGCCTATCCCACCGAAATTTCAGACAACCACAACTATGGATTACATCTCTACTGGAGAAGTCCTCTTGACATTCGACGGCACAACACAGCCCTTCAACAAAGCACTCCTAACAAACTCGTCTCCGGTCTTTGCAGCCGCTTTCAACGGCAATTTCGCCAACTCAACCACCAACACCTATGACATTGAGGGTTACAGCAAAACAGCGGTATTGACAATGCTCGACTGCATCCAACACGACATAACCGACTCTGAACTCTGGGACTATTACAGATACGGCACAATCGCCACTGAGGACAAACTAGATATTTGGCTACTTGTTGCAGCTGAGAAGACAAGCGATTGATATCGTCGATGTCAGTGTTGCAGACAGCATCCTCAGGCTTTTCTCGAACTCGATGGAGAAAATTATCTGCCAGGTACTTCCCTAGCTGAGGAGATGATCCACCAAAGCACTCAGTTCGAGCACACCCACTCTACGCACTTTTACTTCGACATGAATACATACAACGACTATGATGACACATCTGGCCATTTGGACGATTGCAATGTTTGGAAAACAGAAGATACCGATTACGTCTTCTTGGTGGAAAAATCTCAACAGAGCTCTGGTTACGAAGTACGAAAAAGCCGGACCGCAACATAGGTCGCAAAAAGAGAAAAGTCGGACGGCAAGAGAGTTTCTTTCTGGGTATTTCTGTGGCTACGCTCCTGGATTTGAAGATTATTTTGCACATTCCCTGACACATAAGGAGACTTTTCTCTTTGTCAAGACTTCTCGTTCGTGTTGCTATGATGTTTTATGGTTTCTGCAAACAGGGTACTTGTCCTTGATGTAGTGACCGTGATGTGCCTTCTCGTCATTCTTCCAATCCAACACCTCATCCATATTCTGGCTGTTGGCCCTACTGGGGAGGAAGGCAGCCATAGAGCAGGTCGTTTAACAGGTTCCAGGACGAGCTATCAATTTGTCAGAGATCTGACCTCTCACAATTTTACTCTCATACAAAAACACTTACCGCGGAAGAACCATCCAGAGATGGTGCTCTCACCACCATGCTCGCAGTTGAAGACCTCATTGGTAAGTCTCTCGTAGCAATCATCATCGCCGAGATCAAAGCCAACATTAGCATTGAGGTTCTGGACCACAAACTCAATGCCAATGTTGCCAGAACGGGGGCACATGGCTTTCAGTTGGCGAGGATCGTAGTTGCCGGTAAACATGCCGCCGGGATTGTAGCAGGCATCGTGAACAAAGGCGCGGGCTTCCTCTCTGTTGGGGAAAGATTGGCCAGAGCCGTAGCAGGTGGCGGTTACTATTTGAATGCCGAAGGCTAGGAAGCCGGTGAAGGTGCAGAGGACGGTGGTAGTTTTCATTGTTGGGGAAACAGAAGCTGATGATAGGATAGTATCCGAATGACAGAAGCGATTGTTTGTTTGATGAGATAGTCGTTGGGGGTCGAGTCAGAGTAGTCCTCTTATACCTTCTTCTTTCCATCTTCTTGGCCAACCACTTCTGCCAGAGGATCCAAAAATCCTCATTCCAAACTGTTGGATTGCAGGTCTTCACCGGTGAGAAGATTCCTTCGAGGTGGATTGAATCTTGACCATTGATGAAGGTTTCCGAGTGGAAGATGTTGGCGGGCCTGTCTGTCGAAACATCTTGGCTGAAGCACAGTCAAAGAGGGGAAGGTAAGATTCTATGCTCCTGCCTGGTTTTGTGCGACGACTTTGGTCATGAGATGTAGTCATTGACTGTAAGCTATACTGTGTACCGTGCTCCTGCACTTCACATTATATTGCAGTCAGGCTTGTTTTGTGAAACAACAGCCCTCTGGCCTATAAGCTGAGCTTCCGAGGATTCATTTCCTATATCGTCTTCTGGCCATGTCATATAGAATGATCCAGCGAGTACATGGCGGTCACATTAATACATTCGTATGAGATGTTGTAGGTGGCTGTGTGCATGCATGTGCTGCTCGGTCAGGAATGGATCTGCTCCTGGGTCTTGATCATCATTTATGTTTCGAAGCGACCATCCATTAAATGCCTGCCTGGAAACACAGAGCAATATGCTGCAGTCTAGACTTAACATAGAAGTAGGTAGTAATGCATGCGCTAACGTAATGCCCAGGGAGTGATGAGTTCTACTGTCGCATCTTGAGAGAAGAACGCCGCAGGATCGCCCAATCGCTTTTGCCGATGGACTGGTTCTCATCATGTTTGCATGCGAGAATAATCAAGGAGAACCTTACCTCTTTCCATGATTTCTGGAGAGCATGCGCGTGGTCCAATGTCATCATCAAACAAGTCTTACAGCTTTCGTTCGACGACAGAGGAACTTAAAACAACGGATAATAGAGTACAAGACTCAATTAACCTTGAGCTTCTGAACGACGAGACTTGAATTTCACCATTGTCAAAGGAAAGAGCATGTTGTGCTAATCTGCAGAGACATTGCAAAGAGCCTTGTTGCCTGATCCATATTTTGCTGCCTCTTAGATTGAAGACTTATGTTGGGGCTTGGAATTGCGAAACAGGAAGAGAGAGATCTTTAATGCGGATCAGAGAATGCGTCGAAACTTCGTAAGCTCGGTGGAAGTTGCAGAGAGAATGGCGACAGGGATCGGGCACGGAAGAAATCACGTTCATGCCTCCACCACCGAGTCTCTATGGGTTACGAACACAAGAATCAAGAAGCATCTGGGGTATCATGTTGTGTGTGCATCCTAAGTCTCAGACATACCACTGTTGTGGCAAGAGTTTGTGGTCGATGGCGGATTCCATTAATATCTTATAATGTTGGGTCGGCTCCTTACACGAACATCTTTGTTTCTCTAAAGGGCGCCGATACGCTGAATCACGGAGAGAAACAAAAGAAACGGATACATAAACAATACTTACATGGGTCATCCATACGTTGATGCAACATCTCGAACGCTGCTGCCTACCAAGCTTTCTTAACCAATATATACCACAAGAATCAGTTATTATTGGACGGTAACCACGCATGTCACAACTGACAGCACTTTACAGTATGGAGACACAACCTCAGTGATTGAGATCAAAGGGCACAGAAGAAGCTTTGCAGAAAGGAGAAGTTGGAAAAGTCAAGAGGTTCTGCATTTGGGGGTATCTCTATCTACGAGAAACATCAAAAAGCAACAAGATCTATGATCATGGAAAGCAAGATATCTTCAAGACCCATTTCTCCAAATGCTCAAAATAATGCCTTATCTTCTGCTCACTAATTCCGTAATCTTCGTAACCCAGTGTGTCGAATCGTGATATTGTACAAGCCCTCCCTAGGAGCTGTGCTCATCGCCGTTGAGAGCACCTCCTCTGCCTCTGGGTGCGAAGCCGCCGCGGCCCGCGCCACGACCTCTACCCTCGCCACGACCACGGCCTCTGCCTCTGCCGCGGTAGTCGTTGTTCAAAATAGCTGGAGGAGGGACGGCGCTCATGTTCTGAGGACGGAATGCAAGGTTATTGCGGACAACATTCTCCATGGGATCGCTGTTGTCGACAATGGTGTAACCGCCTCTGCCTCCACGACCGCGACCACGATTGGGGTTTCCGCCGCGAATAGGAAGGTTCTCGTGACCGCCACGACCGCGTCCGTTCATGGCTCCGCTGAAAGAGCCTCTGAGCGGAGGAGGAGCATTGGCAGGACGCCATTCCTCTTGAGGAGGTCCGTAGCCGTTGTTGACAGTCAGAGGAGTCTGTTTGGGAGGCTGACGCTTCGATGCAGCAGCCTTGCTCTCAGCGATGCATTGTCTATCAGTCAGGTTCAAAACGCTGGTCACAGGAACAGTGCTGCCTCTGAAAGGACTGCAGCGGTCGCCAAGACTTGTACCAGACATGAAAGAGTAGTCGAACACGACGTCGAGCATGGTCATTCTGGGTGTTTTGGTGACACCGACGACGGTACCTCTGGAAGCGATAGGAACACGGCCAGAATCTTGGACGTAGACAATGCGATCACCAAGAGTGAAGCGCTGAGCACCAAGACGTTGCTCAGCATCACTAGGCTTGAGCAAAGCATGACGAGGTACGCCACGCATGGGCTTGTCCTCGATCTGGTTGGCAGAGAGAGACAAGTAGTGCTCTGCGGCACGCTCTAGGGCCATAACAGTGTCGGAGTTCATCTGTTCAGCGTCAAGAGGGACACGCTCCAAAGACTTGGTCTCGACACTCTTAAGCCAAGCACCAATCTCTTTCATCTTGTCCTTAGCGATGTCAGCAGGGTAGAAGTCGGTATCGTTGAAAACATCTCCCGAAGGATTGGCTTGAATGCGCGCGACAAACTCGGGGAACTTGGTCATGTAAGTGGCGATCAAGTCGACGGCCTTCTGGCTGTATTCCCAACCACGCTCTGACTTGCGACTGTAGCCCAAAACCTTCATCTTACGAGCCTCGAACTTGAGGTTGAGACCGAGGTTAAGCTGCAGTCCCGATGAGTTGACGCGGAAAGATGCAGTCAACTTGGACAGCACAAGGGGATGCAGGTTCAGTTCCCTTGCAACAGCAAAGGCAGGCTTGTAGGGGAACTGGCGTTCGGCCTGGTGGGCGATTTGGTGACCGAAGTCAGGTTCTCTGACCTTGACCGTGTTGACTCTGACGTTGGTCTTGCCGTTCTCATGGCCGTCAACAATAGCGGGTCTACCGTAATTGAAGTCGCCAAGGAAGAAGGCGCGAGAGTTGAGAGGGAACTCTTCCTCGAGCGGGAGAGCAGCCTTCTCCAAGAAACGTTGGTCGGCGGAGACGACTTCATCAACAATGGCTTGAGCAGCGTAGTCGGCCTCGAGACCTTCAACCATGGCATACTCTTTGACGGTAGCACCCTCATCGGTCTTTCGTAGACCAACAAGCATCTCGACGTGGACCATAGCCTCAACATCACTAATGATAACACCTAGTCTCTTAGAATAGACGCTCTCAATGCGACTGGCCTTCTTCTTCCAGTTCGAGATCTCAGGAGCACCGTGAGGAATGGCCTCGATATTGTTTGGTGTAGCCTCATCATCGGGGTTTGTAAGAATGTAATCGAACAATTCATCAGACACTCTGGTGACCTTTGCCTCGTGCAAGAAGGGGAAGCCAACGTGGACGGCCTTTCCGAGCTTGAGCTTGGCATGCTCAATGCTGCTGGTCTCCTCTGCGTTCATCAGCGTAACAACCATGCTTTCGTTTCTGCTCTCTTGTTGGAAGACGTTGACTCCGTGGAAGCCAAGAGTGCCGGTGGTAGGAAGGGTGCGCAAGCTAGGGAATCCAGCCAAAGCAGCTTCACCAAGCTTGACGCCCTCGACAAGACCAATGTAGACATCCAAACCTTCCATAGTAGGGAGCTCGAAAATGTTTTCCACGCACTTGCAGTTAGGAATGTCTGGGAAAACACCGGGCAGAGACGATGGGTAGGTGTAGTTCATCTCAGCAGCGTAGCTGAACTTCAAGCTGACACCAAACTCGTTGCGGGCGCGTTGTGCGTCCGAGAGCAGATGATCTCTGGTTGACATGGCACTGAGCAAGCGCTGCTCGTCGATGAAAGGAATCTTGACAACAGCTTCCCACTCCATCTTCTTGCCGTTCATGTCGAGGTCAAAGTCGCGGGGGTAGAAGTCGATAATGGGTGAGTCAGGGCTGGTCATCAAAGGGTGGTAGACGTCGGGCACGATCGTCTTACTTCTATCGGGAAGCACACCCATGAGTTGTTGGTAAGGACGGAAGGGTTGGCCAAGCTTGAAGTCCATGTTGGCCTTGAGACCTCTCTTGACGTCGGAGATCATGGGAGAGTAATGATAACCGTAATACCAGGGCCATGACACGACACCTTGGTAGTAATAATACAGAACCCATTGCAAACCTTGGACGTAGTTTTCGGTCAACTTGCGGAGCTCCTCCTCGTTCTCAGTGCCCCATTCGAACTTGGACTTGTAGTAGGTGTCCTTCCACTGAGCGAACTTTTCGTCGTACTTCTTGGTCATCTGCTCTTGAGCCTCCTCGGCGCTGATGTCGACGATTCCAGCATTGTCATATCTCTTGACCACTCTGAGGAGCGCTGTCTGGGCTTCCTCGTCCTCTTCATCGTCCGAGTCATCGGATGGAGGGCGGGGGAAGAACGAGAGCTGTAGATGACGCTCGCCTTGATCGTCAACAACACTCTTCCATTGCAGGTGGAGGCTGTCGGCAAGGTCTTCGACGAACTTTCGGTCGCGTGCAGGAAGCGAGGCGGACAAATCGAGAGGTGCGGACTCGGAGTCGGCAGGGCGACTGTTGACGTATTGTCTGACGCGCGCGTAAACCTCCTTTTGCGACGAGGTCATGACAACCTTGCCCTTGTTCTTAGTTCTGACCATGACATCTTCACGGCCAGTCTGCTTGCCCTTGAACCAGCTAGCATCGGCGTTTTCTGATTCGAAGTGGCGGAACTCTACGTGAGAGAGCTCATCGAGGAGTATAGAAAGTCGGTCGAGGTTGATAACACCGCCCTCGTTGATATAGCCCTTGGCGAGAGGCAAAATCTTCTTGTAGACGCCGAACATGAGGGCCAAAGCGCCCTCGTTGATGTGTAGGTGAGGAAGGTTGGGCAAGAAATCGTTGCCGACAAAGAAAGCCATAAGAATAAAATCGTCAATGACACGCTCCATGTCAAACTTGAAACCCAAAACTCCAGGCTCTTTCAAATCTTGGAATTCCAACTCAAGGTACTCGCGAACTATGCAAAGGTGCATGAGATAGAAATTCTGGTGTTCCAGTTCCTTTGACTTGGCCTTGCTCTGGCGGCCAAAGGTGACCTCTTCACGCAAAAGACAGAAGTGAGGGTCGTGGCTGAGAAGACCCAGCATGATAAGATCAGCGTCGAGACCGTAGAGACAGTGACGAACGTTGGGGTCGTAATCGGGTTGTGATTTGGCTTTGCGGATGTACTCCATGACCTTGTGTTCTCCTTCTCCAGGGACTTCGTGTCCGGAAAGAACGATCTCGGGGCCTTGCCAGTCGATGTCCTCAGAGACCTTCTTGGCGATAAAGTACTTCAAGTGTTGTGTGAGGCGGGCCATGAACTCGGTTCCAGGGGTAATGCAGTTGCTGTCGAAGGGGGCTTCCTTGGGCATTTCGGTACCAGCAGCCATGGCCTTCTCGCGAGCATTTTCAGCATCGAGAGCAGTACGGAAACGTCTGGCACGCTGCTGGTTCATCTTTGCTCTGGGAGCGACACCGTCGATGGCCATGAAGAAGAGCTGCTTGGGCTTGATCTTGCCAAACAAGTGCTCGATGTAGTTGAAGATGGCGATGAACATCTCATCCTCGGTCATGCGCTTGGTGACATGGTCTCCGTCCTTGTGGGTGCAGTTGTGGATGATACCGTTCATATCAAGGTAAAGAGCGTCGAACTCGGGAATGCGGTTCTCGGCGATGAGCTGGGAGATGGCGGGATAACGCTCGCTCATCCATCGGAAGAATTTGGGGACACCTGGATGGGTGCAGTGTGGTTAGCTACGAGCATTGTGGTGGTAGGACTGCGAACAGCGACTTACCCATGATGATCTGTGTTCCAAGATCGACTGTTGGGGTCTAGTAATGGGGGGAGAGAAGGGGAGAGAGAATAGACGCGGGTGTGGAAAGGGCGTATGGCGGGATATTTCGACACGGAGTCCTCGAAAGAAGGAAGGAGGGAGCGTCGAGCGGCGGCGACTTGATGATGTCGCGAGTGACTGCGCACGGACGCCAGATGGAGCTCTACCCCAGACTTCAGACTTGCTTGGCAGCCAATCTCGGCGCAAACGCCAACGCGTCTTAAGCTCGACAGGCGCGTTTGATCGCATTTGATCATCTTTGTCTGGCCCTCTGTCTTTGAAGCACCAACCAGCACTACAAACTATCCCCATCATGGATCAAGGTGTGTCTTTCTGTCTCTCGCCTCGCCATCCTCTTCGACCTCACATCCACCCTACCTTCTCCAGCCTCATGGCCTTCTCCAACTAACATCGCCATGGCAGACATGCAAGCACAGCCTGCTGGCGTCAGTGACCCCGCCGTCGAGAACAAGATCATCAACGAAGAGTACAAGGTCTGGAAGAAGAACGCCGTCTTCCTCTACGATGTCATCTACAGCAGAGCCCTGGAGTGGCCCACCCTCACAACCCAGTGGCTACCCGATGTCCAGTCTCTGCCCGACAAGAACTTCTCCACCCACCGCCTCCTGATCGGAACACACACTTCAGGCGCCACACAGGACTACCTACAGATTGCCACCGTCGACCTTCCCAACAAGCCTGCCGTCAACCCAAGTGACTACGATGCAGAGAAGGAGGAGATTGGCGGCCACGGCGCTGCCAAACAGCCCATCTCTTTCAACGTCATCCAAAAGATCAATCACCCTGGCGAGATCAACAAGGCCCGCTACATGCCACAAAACCCCGACCTCATCGCGACCATGACCATCCAGGGAGACGCTCTCGTTTTCGACCGCACAAAACACTCATCCATGCCAAAGACGAACCAGGTCGACGCCCAGATTGAGTTGAAGGGTCACGAGAAGGAAGGCTTTGGTCTCGACTGGAACCCTCACTTTGAGGGTCAATTGGCTACTGGTAGTGAAGACCAGACTGTCCGCGTTTGGTATGCTCGTCGCCTTTTTTGCCATCATCCTCCCACCTAACTAACTCTCTTCCAGGGACATCAACAACTTCTCAAAAGCCGACAAGACCCTGACCACCGCCCGCATATTCAACCACCACAGCGCCACAGTCAACGACGTGCAATGGCACCCCATGCATGGAAAGAACCTCCTTGGAACAGTCGCAGACGACAGGACCTTCTGCCTGATGGATCTGCGCACAAACTCCAACTCAAAACCTGCCATAAGAATCACAGGCCACACCGATGCCATCAACACACTCGCCTTCCACCAGAAGCACGACGTGCTCTTCGCTACAGGTTCGGCAGATCGCACCGTCGGAATCTTTGACATGAGATTCCCCGAGCACGGCAAAATTCACAGCATGGAGGGACACCAGGATGTCGTCACTAAGATTGAATGGCATCCTCATGATCCTTGCATCCTGGCCAGCAGTGGCGACGACCGCCGTGTCATCTTCTGGGATATCAGCCGTGCCGGTAGCGAGCAGACTCCCGACGATGCTGAAGATGGACCTCCAGAAATGTATGTGGCTGATCTTCTCTTGGGTTTCTACTTCCAAGCTAATATGATGCTAGGCTTTTCATGCACGGTGGCCACACCAGCCGTGTTTCAGACTTCAGCTGGAACAAGAATGACCCTTGGATGATGTGCTCGGTCGCCGAGGACAACCTGATTCAGTGCTGGCGTGCATCGAGAAACTTGGTGGAAACCTTGCCTCCCGGTATTCCACGCCGTGAAGTGTCTGTGTCTCAATGAGTAGAAAGGCTGACTATAGATTTTACTTTACAGCCGCTATGAGAGACGTTCAGGACTAGAAGACCCCTGAGCCACAGGTCACTGTCAGCAACTGGATGGAAGGCCTCAAATGAGAGGCGCGTTGATTTGGGAACAGCAAGGCGTTCAAGGCGTGATTGAGAGAAAAAGCATTTGCCTGGCTGAAGATATGGAGAGGCCGTGGGAGGGGAGAGAGATATGTATCATCACGAGACTAGAGAAAGACCGATCACAAATCGCACGAGAGTATATTCTTCATTGATTGCTCGACACTATGCTTGGTCTCAGTGAAGAAATTTCATACACAATGAAAGGTTCAAAGGTCTAGAAGGCGTTCAAGTGACCAAATGCAGTAAACTAGACCTGGAGCTGGCAAAAACAACACTTTGCCATGAAAAAAGTAGAAGCAAGTAGAAGACAGACCAAAAGCAGTACAGCGGTTGCCTGTACATCTCTACGAGTACAAACCGAGAACCTAACATACAGCTAAATTTGTGCGAGCTTGCTGTTGGATTGAAAAAACCAAGACCACCTGTTTGGATCAAACGATGCAGGCTGACAGCTATCTGGTCTTTTCTAGGCGTCTCGCTGGAGCATAAGGACTTGTGAGCAGGTATCTTGAATATCCAACAAGAGAGCGAATCAAAGACTGGATGGAGAGTATGAGATGCGACTTGGAGATGGACAAAGCTGTGCGCAATTCGACGATAGAAGGACCACGATTGCATCTCAGATTTCTGGAATCAACGGACGACACGGATCACTCTGCACAACACCAACGACCAAGATTCAAACAATCGCAGACGAGCAAAAGACCTACCAACTTGGAGGACGCAAAAGCTGTGACTGATGCAGCGACGAAAAGGCCATGATCACATCATCACCATGCAACACCAGATCTCCGCAATACTGAGATGAACATGAAACACTCTGCATTTCACAACTAACCAGGACAAGAAGTATCATTGATAAGAAGGCTCACCTCTCTCCCTCGCCATCATCGCCGCTCTGTTGAAGGCGGTCACAATTGAAGTAGTGTCTGCCGACATGTTTGAACATGGATAGTCAAATCCTGTTTGGCGGGTGTATGGCCTTGGTAAGAAAATATGTTGGTAGAGGCGCATAAGCTGCTAGGTAGATTTATGGATCTAATGGTCCCAAGCTGATATTTCGATGGTGTTATCTCCGCTTAAGGAGTGTCCGAGTTCTTGAACATCGAGCAGTGACGAGAGAGTGGCCGGCATGAGCGATAGATGATTGCGCAGTGTTCTGGCGCTTGTCTTGAGTCTTGACTGGTTGATGGGCAAGCCCAGCAGCATTGCTGCTGACGCCGTGACTTGGAGAGAAGTTTGCTTCAGGGGCAGATGGTTGAGCAGCGTTCTTGATGTCGGAGTAAGCCTCATTTTGTAGATGAGGAGATGGAGAAGCACGTCTTAGTGACCTGGAGAACCCTGAGGCAGGTAAGACTGGAGAAGAAACCTCGATACCATCTCATTGCATCGCATGATGAACGCGCCTGCTCAGCTCAGACAGATCGACTTTGCCAGGTCGAGGGCTGCTTCTTCACGGCCAGTACAAGAGCAGAAAGATACTTTCCACGCAACAAGCAGATGAATTTCAGCATCGTTCAATCAAGCAAGGGAAAAGCGACATAGAAGCAAAATACAGATGGCAGAAAATGGCGGAGTCCTCAAGGCCATAGGTGTCTTTTTCGAGAATGTTGTGCATCCTTTAGAACCTGTAGTAGTTTGGTTATGTGAGTGTCGGAAGGCTGTTTGCAATATACAGACTGTATCTTAGTGTTCTCGGCATTCACGCCTCACGCTCGATGTTCAGAAAGTGGTTCATAGAAACTGCAGTTTGTATTAAATAAAGCTGATTACATTAAAGGGTGTGTGCTGAAATCTTCCACCCAAAGCTAACATGCTAGCGCTCATGCTTTCATTGCCAGTGTATCAAAAGTCTTGCAGGCGATTCCTCTAGCAGACGGTAAGGGTGAAGTCGTTGCTGTCGGAGCAAGCCTTGGTGCTGCCATCAGCACCATTGGCAGCAGGGCAGTTAGGCTGAGTTCCCGTAACCTTGACACTCTGTCCATCAAAGGGGTTGCCATCAACATTGTTCAGCGAGTAGTAGACAACGCCAGCGCTGTCAGAGGCGCCCCAGATCAGCTTGGGGGTGTTGGCAGAGTAGTAGTCGCTGTTCTTGGTGAGGCCGTAGCTGTTGCCTTGACCAGAGAGTTGCTCGCTGTAGTAGCCTCCGTTGGCGGCGAGCTTTTGCTGGGTGTGGGATTGGTCGCTGCGGGTGATGGTGAGGAAGACATCTTGGGGGCAGTTGTTCTTGACTGCGGCCTTGCCGGCGAGGGCGGAAGAGGCAAGGGCGAGGACGCTGACGGTGGTGAAGGTGGTGAAGTGCATGTTGATGGTATTGTTGTTTGGTTTGAAGGTTGAAGGAGTAGATTGAAGTGGTTGTGGTTGGTTCGGTGGTGGTTCTTTGTAGATGAGAGGAGAGGATTGGTTTGTTTGATGATTCTTCTCTTCTGGCAGGACTGGAGTGGTCCTTATATACCCTTTGGCCTTACCTCTTGCCTCTACTATGCTCGAGCATCCATGGCTTCAGGTGCTATGAGTCTTTGCTATTCTTGGACCTCGTTTTCCTGACAGTCGATACTTTTGTCGATCATCAGGCGTTCTTCGCATACAATGTGGATGTCTGACTTGACTATACGAGCCAAGTACGTGTTTGATGGAGCAGCCGCAACGCTCCGCAAAGATGATCATTTCCGCTTATTCCCAGGCCTACAGCAAGAAACTTTATGAGGTTCTTTGTCTCACCTAAGATTGGTGGAGGTTGGAAGCGATTCTTCGCATAGAGGCACTGCTGCAGGCAAGCCATAGTGTTGAACCTGACCCTGTGACCGTCACCAGTAGCTCACAACCGGTCTCATCTACTCTCCGCCTTGCATAGTAAGTCAGCCGACGTGTATGCTAGTCCAAGAGGATTGATTGAAAGTGGTCTTGAATGATGTAACCCAAGAGCCTCTCCATCAGCCTTGGCAGGGGTTTGACGTGCCAAGCTTCTCGTAAACCCCAAAAATAGACCACCGCTCGAGCTTCTTTCCTCACATCGCGTCATTCTTGAGGGGCTGGTATACCAAGAGCATTCAGAATACGGGGTCATGCGTGCTTTCACGAGACTACCACATCCGTAAAGTTCAATTCGAGTTCAGAACTGTAGATCGAGGTGACAGGTGTATGCCAGAAATACTCCATTCGCGAGCGCGGCGACGATGGACTCCGCTTTGGGATCGTATTGTTGTCGATGATCTCGAAGCATCAGGGCATTAACAGGACTGAGGTCTACCTTGGCCTGATCACATCGTCCTTCTAGATGAGCACTGGTCTTGCTGAGTCTGGGTGAGAGAAGGCGCAGCAAAGGCAGACCGTCTTGCTCACTGTGTTATCTGAGCAATGCGATTGTCAAGACTCGTGATCTAGGGCTTACAAGCGGTCAAGGAATGTGAGCGACCCAAGTCTGTTTTGTGTGACATAATCCTCCGAGTGTTCCGCTCGTTTTCATGTTAATGGTCTCGTATCAAGAACAGGAAACGAAAGCATAAGGACAGCAATGCCAGATCCATGCTCATCACGACTCGATGTCATATAACAGAAACATGATCAAGAGTTTTGCAATCCCCTAACTCAAGTACGAGCTGCAAGGAGTGCCAACATAAGTGATCGATCATTCGATGCTGTTACCCGTAGCTGGGTATGGCATGTGTAACTGAATCTCGGCATCGCTCCTCGTGGTCTTCCGGATCATAAAATCATCTGTGTGAGGTAGAAAGGCAGTGTCCGTTTGGCCAGCAGCCTGGCCCAATTGCGTTGAATTCACCTATGATGAATGTTGGAAAGCAGGACCGACAAGCCGCCCAGAGTCTCACAACCACACAATAGGAGGCAACTGGGACAGAATGCGAAATGGTCGGGATGTTCTTTCTTGGAGCAGTTGAAACTCGAAATGTCATGACAGACGCGCGTCTCATATGTCTATGCACAACCTGTGTAATGTGATTGATTTTATATCATATCAAAACGAGGTGGAGTAGGTAGTTGTTGTTCGAGCCCACGCAAGTCGTTTGTGTATCGGAGAGTATCAATGAAAAGACGCAAGGTCCCATAGGGTCAATATGCGGTGCGCAGTGGAAGCATGCAAGCCACACTATGACTGTAGCACAAGTAGGGCTGTGCCTCCACATCTGCGAACCTGACCCCGGGATACCAGAATTGGAGAATGATGATCAATCCGTCATCACCAAGCCAACATCTTACATCCTTGTGACTTTGGGAAGAGCAAAACACAACAGAAGCGGCAGAAAAGACAGGAAACACGAAATGTTGACTTACTCGCTGGGTTAATCTTACCTATCCAACACAACTGTCTGTCAATTCAAGATGGACGGTTGTGATATTCCATTCTTCCCCGGAATTGAATGGAGAGAGCAAATGTGATGTAGTACGCTGTAACGGGTGGTGGCTTCCGGTATAGTTGCATGAGGGGAAAGGGTAAACGCGCGCACCGCCATTTGGTGGTGCGCGGCATGTCCGAGTGGTTGATGATCTGGGGTTACCGAGGAGAGGGCGTAAGCCACCACTACAAAAGATGCCATGACCTTGGATAAAGATCTAGGACTGAACGCCAACAAAGGACGGACAAGAGGAACAAAGAGCTCTTGACGTGATCAGGAAGGGTTTGGCGCTGTGATGGCGGTGTTGAGTCCAGAGAGCTGGGATGCCTCACACTCCAGCTGTCAGCATCACCCCAAGCACCAAGATTTCTTGGAGATGAGGAGAGACTGGGGATGGTGGTTCTGGAAGGCTCTCGTCAGCTGCAGCAATGTAGATCTCTGTGCGGGCGAGTGGCGGTCGAGACGGTTTTGGTCAATCTCCGGCTGAATGCGGTGCGCTCTCGACCGGGGAGAGGGTTGCCAGCCTGCATGTCGGAGGCGCAATTGGGCGCATGCATGTCCTGTCTCTCGGGAACCTGACCTGTTCCAGCACAGCAACAATCAACAGGGCAAAGCAAAGGAAGAGGTACGTACAAAAAGGTGGTTTGCGTCCACCTGATTCATCAACCACGGCTCCCCATCGCTTTGTCCAGCTTCATAATCAAGGATCACTCCTCACTCTCGTTTTTGTCTCTTTGACAAAGAGAAAGCTTTCAGCAACAAGAGTCTTCGGAACGAATTGCCTACCCCAGGAAAATCAACCCGCATTCATCCCATCCCCACTGCAAAACAAGGAAAAAACGCCATCTTTGACGCAAAAGTCCGGGGCGCCTTCTGGTCTAGAGTCTCTTCTTTCTCTTTCCTCCATCCACACAACTCTCGTTCAGCTTCAGAGCTATCATCACAATCCATCGAGTGTTTTCCATCGCATCTCGACGAACAGACGATCACTCAAACGTTATCCGCCAAACTCTACTTTGACGAGTCTTTGCAAACTCTTGAGCACCTCCACATCTGTGACCTACGATTCCATTTCCACACATCACACACACGCGACACTTTCGCAACAACATCCGACATAATGTTCCCCGCCGACTGTCTACCCTCCAACTACGTCGAGGCTCGCGCACAGCAAGACAAGGCACTGCAAAAAGCAGCTGCCGAAAAGAAAAACACACACCTCGCTCAACCCATGCTGCAACGACCAACCGTGTCGCGCACACTGTCATCAGCACTGTTTAGTTTCTTCCCTGCTGCTGGTTCGTCGGCTTCGACATCGCCTTCAGCTACACCCCTACCTTCGCCTGGTCTTCAGCAGTCTGCCAAGATGGGCTGGTTTGCTCCTTTGCCCAAGGCTTCCGAGGCGGATATTGCTGTAAGTTTGGCTTTCGTCTCTTCGTCTTTTGAATATCGGACTGACCATTAAACCACAGTGTCTTCCTCCTGCTTGGTCTTAGATGCACTATTTGTGCTTTTGAACAGGAGGTCGGCTGCAAATGACGTTTGCAAGTGGCCCCCTTATGAAACTCTCCTTTTATGACGACAAAGACGTTGCAAAACGTGTGTCTGTCAATGACTTTCCCTCATAATCATAATGGGGCACAACAATGGCTGGGTTTAGGAATGGAAAAATGGGCATGGGAACGGACGGCTTCGGGAAAATGTGTTATCAATAATGACTGAATGCAAACTTGGACTTACCACTTTAACGATTGTGCTCATGACAGTGCGTAAGATGTGAAATGTTGCACCACAAGCGTCATGTTGTAGCCGCCCTGACCGGTTAGATGTTTGGTGCGCTTGCACATGATGATGATAGGACGGTGTAAAGAATTGCATGCATGCCATGTATGTACAGTTTTAGATGTCGTGATACGAAGTCCAAGTCCACGGCCAGCCTATCTACGGCAGGACGATGTACTTGTGCAAGTTGGAAGGAATGGCATCGACGAGCTTCTTGCTCTCGAGCCACTTTCTCGAGAAGAGGCGGTCGGCGTAGCGGTATGCGCCATCGCAGAGAATGGTCACAACAGTGTTTCCAGGACCCAACTTTTGTGCTACGTTTCTGGCGGCTGCAACGTTGAGAGCAGAAGAAGCACCGAGATAGAGACCTTCCTCGTCCAGACAGCGGTAGACCATCTCGATACTTTGCTCGTCGGGAACGTTGAGCGAGCCATCCAGGAGGTCGATGTCGGGCTTGAGGTTGTCGGTCACACGGCCCTGGCCAATGCCTTCTGTGATTGAGCTTCCTTTGCGCTCGGTGAGAACACCGCCAGATTGGATGTAACTGTGGAGGACACTGCCTGGCGGGTCGGCCAGGAAGCACTTGACGCGACCGTCACTGATGGTCTTGAGGTAGCGAGTAATGCCGGCGATGGTGCCAGCGGTGCCGGAAGCACAGGTAAAAGCGTCAATCTTGCCAGCAGTTTGATTCCAGATCTCAGGACCAGTGGTTTCAATGTGTGCACGACGGTTGGCGGTGTTGTCGAACTGGTTGGTCCAAACAGCATTGTCAAGACGCTCAGCATGGCGCTTGGCCTGCCAGTTGTAGTTGTCGGGGTTCTCAAAGGCGACGGCAGGAACAGGATAGACCTCAGCACCCAGCAGACGCAACAGGTCGATCTTGCCTTGTGATTGCGTGTTGGGCATGTAGATGACGAGCTTGTAGCCCTTGCTGCGACAGACGTGGGCGAGACCGATGCCAGTGTTTCCAGCAGTGCCCTCGACGACAGTACCACCAGGCTTGATCAGACCACGCTCTTCGGCATCCTTGACGACGTAGAGAGCAGCGCGGTCCTTGACGCTGCCACCAGGGTTCTGGAACTCAGCCTTGCCCAGGACATTGCAGCCCGTCTCTTCTGAAAGCTTCTTTAAGCGGATGAGTGGCGTCTTGCCAATGGCTGATCATGGGGAGTCTACCAGTCAGTGAATTGCGAAACAAGATCAAGGCGTGAGAGACGAGGCACCATCAATGAAGCCATCGTGGGCAATGCGCTGTGCCTTTGAGATCTCGATTCCATGGAGCTGCGGAGCTTCCATTTGGGCGACCGTCTCGGCCGGACGCAGAGCCGTGGCGGCGAAGCGACGGACTGCTGTGCGAAACATGTTTGGTATGTTGTGATGGTAGGAGACAAGAAGGAAACAATTGCCATCGTCACGCGATATGTCAGCCACGGCGGCTCCGCATATCGGAGGTGATCGAGATGAGATCAAGAGGAGATGATCGAGATAAGATCAAGCTCGCGTGGAAATGGCGGGGTTGGGCGCTTTCTTTGTTTACGATTCGGCTTTTGTTTCCTCCAGTCTCGAATGCCCATCAACGACAACAATGCCTGCCAGAGTCGCCGGCGCCTCCGCCAAAGGCACCACTGCTGCCTCAAAACCACGCTCTTCTCGAACCGCTAGAGCGGCTGCCTCATCACCAGTCAGCAACATCCCCGACGAAGGCCCAATTACCAAGCTGCGCAACCATGTCGCGGCCGTCTTTGCAGATGCCCAAAAGTCAAACACTGGCCACCGCAAACTGGTTATCAACCTGCGCAAGATCCAGGAGGCCTGTTGCTACGAGCCGCTGAGCTCAAGGAAGAAGCAGACCGAGTACGACTTTGACGAGGATGAGTTCAACACCGAGGTCGTGCGCTGTGTCCTGCGTGTCCTGCCCATCAAGAAGAGCGAGACTGTCGGCGATCGAATCGTCAAGTTCCTGGGCATCTTCTTGCGAGTTGCCAGCGAAAAGGACAATCAGCTTGTAGCTGATCAGGATGGTGCCCTGCCAGAGACACCTACTTCGCGTCTGACCAACGCCATTCTAAACACTTTGTTGCAGCTACTTTCAACCAAAGACAAAATTGTGCGATTCAGAGCTACCCAGATTAGCGCTCACATCATCAACACGCTCGATACCCTCGATGATCAGATGTTCCACCTGCTCCGCCTGGCCCTGCTCAAGCGTATCCACGACAAAGAGTCTTCAGTCCGCATGCACGCCATATACGGCTTGAGCCGCCTTGCCGCTGAGCTCGACGAAGACCAACAAGACGAAGACAGCGACGATGACGATGCTAGCTCGGGTGTCTTGGAAAAGCTTCTCAACGTCCTCCAAAACGACCCATCCGCCGAGGTCCGCCGTGCTCTTCTTCTCAACCTTCCCCTCACACCTACGACCCTCCCATACCTACTCGAACGTGCAAGAGACTTGGATGCCGCAACACGTCGCGCGTTATACGCTCGTCTTCTGCCCGCATTGGGCGACTTCAGACATCTCAGTCTGACACACAGAGAGAAGCTGCTCCGATGGGGTCTTCGCGATCGTGACGAGACGGTGCGCAAGGCCACTGCTCGCCTGTTCCGAGAGCGCTGGATCGAGGATTGTGCTGCTCTGCCTGCAGTCAGTGCCCCAGAAGAAGAGACGGAAGACGGCAAGAAGAAGCCAGGAGTCACAAAAGCTGCCGATCCCAGTCTTGAAGCTCTTCTCGAACTGCTCGAGCGCATCGATGTCGCAAACTCTGGAAATGCTGGAGGTGTAGCACTAGAAGCAATGAGCGAGTTCTGGGACGGTCGTCCTGACTACAGAGAACATGTCACTTTCGACTCTGAGGCCTTCTGGGACGAGCTTTCACCGGAAAGTGTCTTTGTCGCTCGCACCTTCAACGACTATTGCCGCGCCAAGGACGCCCAAGGAGACGGAAGATTACTGGACATGCTCGAGATGAAGATGCCCGAAGTCACAAAGTTTGGTTTTCTGCTCGAGATTCAAATCAACAAGTTGATCGAGTGCGTGCGAGGAGCTGCTTCTGGTGGACCAGATGGAGATGGCGACGAAGAGATGGAAGAAGAGAGTGTTCAACGCGAATTCATTGTCGAGCAAATGCTTCACATGGCCATTAGCTTTGACTACAGCGACGAAGTCGGTCGCAGGAAGATGTTTGGCCTCATGCGCGAAGCTCTCACCATGCCCGAGCTACCAGAAGAGTCGACCAGGCTAGCAGTAGAGGCTCTCCGTTTAGTGTGCGGAGACGATAGAAGCGACAAGGGCGAGAGCGACTTCTGTGGTATCGTTCTTGAAGCCATTGCTGAAGTCCATGATACTATCATGGGTGACGAAGGCGACAAGACAAAAAGCTCTACAGGAGAAGAGAGTTTCCATTCCGCAAGGAGTGAAGTCGGCAGCGACGACTCGGCGAAAAGGGGTAAGAACTCTAGACGCTCAGAGAACGATGAAGAAGAAGAGGAAGACGACGACGAGGAGAAGGCTATCCGTGAGATCATGGTCAACATGAAGTGTCTGCATATTGCGCAATGCATGCTTCAAAACATCCAATGCGAGCTCGAGCAGACGGTCCATCTGGTGACTATGCTCAACAACCTCGTCATTCCAGCCGTCAGAAGCCAGGAAGCGCCCATAAGAGAGCGTGGTCTGGTCTGTCTGGGGCTCTGCTGTTTACTCGGAAAGGTGTGTATCGTGAAAGTGGACATCCCTGCAAGTCGCTAACTTGATACAGAATCTTGCGCAAGAAAACATCACCCTCTTCTTGCATTGTTTCGCCAAGGGCCATGCATCTTTACAAACCATCGCGCTTCAGATCATCACAGATATCCTCACGACACACCCCTCGCTACTTGCTCCCGTCGCGTCATCGGGTGATGGTGACGAGACCTCTGCTACAGTGTCTGCTACCGAGCCCTCGCCACTACTAAAACCTGTTCTCAAGACCTACTTCAAGTCATTGAAATCCGAAGATGTGGATGTCCAGTCGACCGGCGCATCGGCTTTGTCGAAGCTCATGCTTTCGCAACTGATCACAGATCCTGATCTACTCAAGGGTCTGGTAATCGCATTTTTCGATCCCGAAACGAGCGGCAATGCATCTCTCAGACAAGCACTGACATATTTCTTGCCTGTGTATTGCCATTCGAGAGCAGCAAATGCAGAGAGAATGGCTACTATCGCTACAGGCGTCATTGCTCGTCTTGCTGCTCTCAGAGAAGCGTTCATCGAGGATGAGGACGTCGAAGAAGGCGAGATGGTAACGCTGAGTGTGGTCGGTGGTATGCTCGTTGACTGGACAGATCCTCGAAAGGTGATTGGTAGCAGCGAGGAAGCAAAAATCGGCAAGCTCAGAGTCGAAGAGGGAGCGGCTCCTGATAGCGACATGATTCACTTTGTGCTCGCAGAGCAGATTCTCGAAAGGCTGGTGACAAGTCAAACAAGCAGTAAGTGCTTCTGTGCATATCTGTCTAAACATGACTAACTCCAAAACTACAGAGGACGAACGCAAGGTCTTGTTCTCGATGCTGAGCAAGCTCCATTTGACCGTCTCATCTCCAGACCCTGGCCTGCTCCGCACGGTTCTCGAGCTGGTCGTAGAAGCAATCGAGTCCAAGGTGGCATCCGACGCAACCAGTCGCAACGCTCTTGCCAAGATGCAGACAACATTACTCAAGCTCATGCACGACATTGCGACAGCAGAAAGAGGTGGTGGCGGCGAGGAGACGGTGGTCGAGGATGCCACTGTTGTACAAAGAACAGATGTCGACGAGACGGCCCAGTCTGTGACGGGTGCAGACGCAAGAGAAGAGGAGGATGAGGCCACCGAGGTTGAAGCTGAAGATGATCCGGTCAATGCACAATTGAGACGAGAACTCGAGTCGACACGGATTGAGGATCCTGACGCCGAGGGCACACGGATGGACATCGATGAAGAAATGGAAGACTATGACTTTAGTGGCATGGCCGACGACAAGGACGTTCAGGCATTGATGGATAGCATGGTGGATGACGATGATGACTTGATCGAATAGGGGAGGATGGGTACAGGGATTTGTTTGGGTGTTCTTTTTTGGGGAATGGAGTTGCCAATACGGTTTGGATTTTACTTTGATACCACTATACAAGATATGGATGCTTTGCTTCTCGGTTGTTCTTGTCTTTTGGTAAGATGTGATGAGCGGGTTGGTGGTGGTGATTGTCAGGGGTAATGGAGCTACTCCACAAATTTCACATGCAAGAAGGCCTTGGCGCGTGTCAATCGTACGAGGGTGTTTTTAGGAAATTACGACCAAGTCAGCTTGAGTTGCGACTTCTCTTACGACTCGACCTGTCAAGGTTGTATTCATACGTCAAGATGGTGGCGAACCAAGTAGGCGACCAAAAGACGGACGCGACGAGGTGGAGGCTTCGAGACATTGGTGGAGAGCAGACATGGCATTACCTGGACGAGGAACAGGCAAAGGAGTGGCCTCAGACGACAGCAGACAAGTACTTTCTCGGGCTGCCCACTGTGCGCTCTCTTGTCAAGCATATCTACCTCCTGAACGGGCACTGACTGGTGGATAGGAACAACCCACCCTTCCTCACCCAAAGACTCCCCTCCAGTCGGCCGAGAACGGTCTCGAATTCTTCTCCAAGCTGCAACTGCCCCCCGGCAACTGGGGCTGCGAGTATGGCGGTCCCATGTTCCTGCTCTCCGGTTTCGTCATCACCTGGTATGTCACCAAGACGCCCATCTCGGAAGCCTACAAGATCGAGCTCAAAAATTACCTCTACGCGCGCCAGCATCCGGAAGATGGAGGATGGGGTCTACACATCGAGGGAGATAGCTCCGTCTTTGGCACAGCCATGAACTACGTCGCCTTGCGACTCTTGGGCGCCGATGCAGAAGACCCGCGCTTGATCAAGGCTCGTGCTCTGTTGCACAAGCTCGGAGGCGCCGTCAATGGCCCTCATTGGGCAAAGTTCTGGCTGAGTGTGCTGGGTGTCACGCCCTGGGACCTTGTCAACCCTGTGCCTCCAGAGTTGTGGCTGGTTCCTGACTGGGTCCCCATCGCGCCCTGGAGATGGTGGATTCACATGCGTATGGTCTTCTTGCCCATGTCCTTCATCTGGTCCCGCAAGTGGTCCTTCCCTGCAGACAAGCTGGTCAAAGAGCTGAGACAGGAGCTCTTCATCGACCCCTACGAGTCCATCAACTTTGCTTCTCACCGCAACTCCATCTCGAAAGCCGACAACTACCACCCCAAGACGTGGGTCTTGAACCTCATCAACTGGGTCTTGGTCAGCATCTGGATTCCTTTCCTACGGACACAATCGTTGATCAAGCGTGCAGAGGACTGGGTGTGGTTTTTGGTCAAGCGCGAAGACGAAAACTCCGATTATGCCGATCTTGCCCCTGTTAACGCGCCCATGAATATGCTCTGTTGCTACATAGTCGATGGTCCTGACAGCTATTCTGTTCGTCGACACCGTGAGCGTTTGGAAGAATTCCTGTGGGTCAAAGATGAAGGTATGCTGGTCAACGGCACAAACGGTGTCCAGAACTGGGATACTTCTTTCCTCATCCAGGCCGTCATCGAATGCGACAAGGCCGAAGACCCCAAATGGAGGCCCATGCTCGAGAAGGCTCTGGAGTATCTCGATATTGCTCAAATACGTGAGGAGTGTGTTGATCAGCATATTACCTACCGTCAGCAGCGAAAGGGTGCTTGGGGCTTCAGCACAAAGGGACAAGGCTACACTGTCTCTGACTGCACATCCGAAGGCATCAAATCCGTACTCATGCTCCAATTCCTGCCCAGCTACCCTCAACTCATCTCGGATGAACGCATCAAGGAAGCAATCGATGTCCTCCTCACCATGCAGAATAAGAAATCCGGCGGCTGCTCTTCATACGAACCCCAACGCGGTTCCGAGTTGCTAGAATGGCTCAACGCGGCAGAAGTCTTTGGCCGCATCATGGTCGAATACGATTATCCGGAATGCACAACCGCCGTGGTGACAGCATTGACTCTATTTGGCAAACTCTACCCAGGCTACCGCAGCCGAGAAATCGCAGTCTTCAAGAAGGGCGCTTACGAGTACATCCGCAACGCACAACGCCCAGATGGATCTTGGTACGGCAGCTGGGCCATCTGCTTCACCTATGCAGGCATGTTTGCACTAGAAGCCCTAGCCACAGCAGGAGAGAACCACACAAACTCTGCTCGGGTGCGCAAAGGATGCAAGTTCTTCATCGACAAACAGATGAAGGATGGTGGGTGGGGAGAAACATATCGCAGCTGTGAGACTGGCGAGTACTGCCAGCACAGACAATCTCAAGTCGTGCAAACGGCTTGGGTAGTGATTGCTCTCATCGAAGCCGGATATCCCGACAGAGCGCCCATCGAAAAGGCAGTCAAGCTCATCATGTCGCGTCAACAGCCCAATGGCGAGTGGCTCCAAGAGGGCATTGAAGGTGTCTTCAACAAGAGCTGGTGAGTTTCTTGTTGTTGTTTCTGTGATCAAGACAAAGAGTGGCTAATTTGTGACAAAACAGCATGATCTCCTACCCCAACTACAAATTCATCTTCCCCATCAAAGCGCTAGGCATGTTTGCCAAAAAGTTTGGCGACCTCGAGATTCAGTAGAGTGGACTTGCATTGAGACCGAAATGGAGGAATGAATCCCTTGGTTGATAGGATCAAAGAGAGGCTAATAGACGGATACGAGTAACATGAATTGAAAGAACAAAATGCAAAAGCACACCTGTTCCTTGTTGCGACACCCATTGCGCTTTTTCACTTTACTCGAGTTTCTTGCCCCACCGCCTGCTTTTCTCTTCCCTTTTCCCGCGACAATCCGTTGACTTTCACCTCCAACAGTGGCGCTGTCTACGAGATGGCAGATCAGGTCAAACAGAGTCTATCCAACCTTCATCTCATCTTGCGCTTCTTGCAAGGGGATTCGTCTGGCAGATCAGCCTCGACAGCATCGGACATGTTTCCATCAAAGTCGTCGTTGTTGATCTCATCTCTCTTGACCTTGGTGTCGCTGGCGAAGTCGGTAGGGAGTAGGCGTCTTTTAGTAGAGCCAAAGGCAGGGAGGCTGGTGTCGCTGGTCAAGTCGATGATCTCGAGGTCTTTGCTGTCAATAGGTTTGGAATATGTGTCTTCGGTGGTTGGAGATTCGTGCTTGGGGATACGAAGAGTGGTTGTAGATTTCTTTGAACGAGCCAAGTTGAAGGGCGACTCGAGGTCTTCGGATTTGATGGGTTTCTTCGTGGGTCTCTGTGTTCTGGGTGGGTCGGGAGTCACAGACTTTCATGGGTAAGCAAGTGGATCTTGTACATCTAGGGTGTGGTGGAAGGAGTACCTGCTGCAGAATGGCATTGTAGCTGTCGATGATTGCTTCGGCGTTTTCAGGATGGTCACCCATGACGGGATCTAGATATGTTAGTGTGGTTTAGAGTGGATGGCAGTGG
This sequence comes from Aureobasidium sp. GC_Fusr_1, assembly GCA_026538705.1. Taxonomy (NCBI): domain Eukaryota; kingdom Fungi; phylum Ascomycota; class Dothideomycetes; order Dothideales; family Saccotheciaceae; genus Aureobasidium; species Aureobasidium sp. GC_Fusr_1. Next base: position 12,329 of record JALPCE010000094.1, on the reverse strand, counting down.
AGTGTTGACTTACGCCAGTGGTCGAGGATTCGGGCGGCCATCTCTTGACTCATGGTAAAGTCATTCGTATGGATTACAGCAAGCAGAAGACAGATCTGCTGTAGCAATTCTCCCTTGGTAGGCATGGTTGTAGATGACAATGGGTAAAAGTAAGAAACAGATGTGGAAGAGCGATGGAAACTCGCAGCTGCCTAGATTGTTACCCGGTAAAGAGTGAAGAGTCTAGCATTTGCAGGAGACTTGTTGGAAGTAAGTGAAGCGAGTGAAAGGTTTGGAGTAGACTTTCCCACACCCTTTCGAGTTAGTAGACTCACTCACTCTTTTGATCCAACCCTCACAGCCGACTTTCACACCTCTCTAAGATCTCTCCCTCCTTCTGTCTACTACACCTACTATACTACAACAGTTAACAACTACAGTGGCTGCTATGGCTTTTCCATCCGATCCGGCTAAGGACATCTCCTTTCTCCTTGCTGTCCTCGACGGCATTACTATTACCCACTCATTCGCTAAAGATGTTCTTGACATGTGGCGTAAGTGTTCTCTCCTTCTCTTTCGCACACAAGACACTGATGATCTATAGCTACCGACTTGTGTACTGCTCCTACTAATGGCGAAGAATTGGGCCGTGGTATCGCTGAGATCTGGCAGAAGGTTAGTAACTTCTGGACGATCTTTCGTTCTTTTTTTTCTTCATCATGCTAACACAGAAATAGCGGGTTGGTGATGGTCTCGCTGCTGCTCCTGATCTCGGTCCTGGTGTTGTGACTGTAAAAATCTCGGATGGCACTTCTCTATCCAAGGCCATCATCATCGACGACGATGACAGCGATGATGAGATTCAGAAGCCCGAGACTCCCACCTCTACTCACCCCTTGCCTCGCATGTTCAGAGTCCCACCCGGTACTGGCCTTGTTACTCCTCTCAGCGACGACAAGTTTCTGGTGACTCCCACAGCTGCCTGCAACGATTCAAAGATCGTGGCCGAGTTTGAGAGCGACCATGAGCAAAGCATGACCATCATCAACCGCACTTGCCCTTTCCCTTAGCCTCCAAACCTCGAGAAGAGACCTACAGCAATCAAGTCCATGAAGCCCGCCAAGATGGCAAAGTTCGTCAAGGCCAACAAAGTCAAGTCTCCTCGCCACCACAAAGGCAAGAAGAAGGTCGTTGTCGACAATAGCTCGGAGTCCGATGAAGACATGGCCATGAGCCCTCCCACCCTTGGCTCAACCCGCAAGCGCCGTCGTGGCATCGACTACACCGAAGTGCCCAATGTTCAAGACTTCGACAACTCTGACGAAGACTTTCAGCCCGAGGAAGATGATGGCGACAAGCGTATTGATGAGGTGTTTGCATCCAAGTATCCTGTGCTCGACACACCTTCGAAGCGCCAGAAGAAGGTCAAGGCTTGATTGTTTGTCAATGTCAAAGACAAGTTTGCAGGTAAGATGGTCGAATTGTTTTGGGCGACACGCGTTGACGTGGTGAACAGATTGAGCATTTGTTTAGATGAAGAGGGACAGACTTCTGACCAAGCATTTTTTGTAGCATTGTTCCGGCAAGACAGATTACAATGAACAACGCGGAGGAAGAGAAGGCGCGATATGTTTTCGATAAAAATGTTGTTTGTAGGATACTGCTAGATATGGTATTGAAGACTTAAATGGAAAAGCAAGACCTACCTTTTGTTGTGCACACTTGTAATCAACCAGAGTATCATTGACATGCAAGTGACATTCATCATAAGCACGACTGTGGAATGTTGAATCCACAGCATTATCATTTGGAGAAGCTTCAGTCGAATGCTTGCCCACCTACCTATATCCACTTCTGTGGCCATAACCAGCTCCGAGATGCTGCTTCATGCCGTTGATGTCGTATGGTGCTCGAAGAAGGTTCGAAGAATCTGAGACATGTGTTAGTCTCTGTTTTCAATCTTCAAGGTGATGTTGATTGACGAAAAGGTAGAAGGGTGGTAAAAATCAGAAGTAGGGAGTCTAGTCCCGTGCAAAGCTATTCCGCAGCAAAAAGAGTACAAGTCTTTCTAGGACTGGTGCCAGCTGGTTGTCTCATCATTTGAGATGTGGGAGGGAAGATGAAGATGGAGGCAGAGAGGCTAATAGACTTACAGTGATGTTAAGACTGAGGCGAAGGGGTACTTCCCACATGGGAATTTTTCATGCCAGAATACTCAGTGAGAGCGAAGAAGATTGTTTGATGCTTTCTGCAACAAGAAGAATTGCTCTTCTTATGGTGTGCGGTTTTTCTCGCTTCCGATATTCAAGGCCGTGCGCTGGCTGACACATATTGCTTGGCGCAAGCTGTGAATTCTGCATGAAAGAGCAAAGGTGCTGTCGCAGTGATATCTCGAGAACCAGTGGACCAGGCAGAGTTGTCAACTGCGTTTTGCCGGGCGTGGTTCTAAGGCGTGCATGGATGTGATGCCCAACCACAATTTGACGTAGTCATAGCGAAGCACCGTATGTGTGACACATCCAGAAAACCGCAATCAACAGACGCATGTCATGGTATCCACTTGCAGTGGATAGAGGACACGTCATGTCCAGAAGACTTGAAGGCTCGATGTTCATATCTAATTGCTCAGGTCAGCTTGTGTCCAAATCATGTTGATCAAGCAGAGGAGAGTGGTGATTGTGCGTCATGAAAAAATTAGAGTGTTGCGTTTTTGATCTTCATCGAAAAGACTCTGGGTTAAAAGTGTTTTAATCCTTCGCAAGGATTGGGGAGGTGTGTGTGTGGTGAGGATGAGTTACTAACCTGTCCAGAGACAGAGCGTCGCAACCGCAGCCAGCCGAGCACCTTGTGCTGAACGACGCCCTAGAAAGTGTCGAGGTCGACTGGTCAAAGTATGATGGAAAGGTAGGAAGGATCGCGGGTTCGTCGGATATCGTGGTTGCCAGAAGTGAAAGATTTTGCAGGGAGATTTTCGGCGCTTCTCGGGTGCGATATCATCGGGTTGGTCGGGTAAAATCTGCCAGTCCAGTCGTGGTGGTTTCAAGAAAGCGAGCTCGTCTTCAAGTGTGCTGTTGACCAGCATAGAGCGACCAAACTTTGAACTGAGTGCAAAGATACCCTCAAATCACATCGAAACCAACTGAACGTACGACACACGCACCACACGCAGTCTGACACGGATAACGTAGTTACGGAGAACCAACGAAATCCAAAAGAGACAATCGCATGACGGACACGTGTATCACGAATTCATCTTCATCGTTGGTTATTGAAAGAGTGATTGAGTTGGGTATCAAGGAACTCGGGTCCAAAATCATGCCCTGTTTTCCCGCCAAAGCCAAGTGTAAAAGAGAAAAAAGCAAATCGCGTATATACAGATATTCGTCCGACGGCATTCCCCTGGAATCGTGTTTTTCGTGTTATACCAACCATAATTCGAGCCACTTATTTCTTGAAGAAGCGGTACTCGAGATGGCGGAGAGGAATGTAGGCAAGGAGGGTGAAAGCGAAGGTGAGCTCGTTGGCGATATCACCGCCACTCTCGCCAATGTGTTTGGCAAGAGGGCCTGTGAACCAAGTCTCAACCATACCAAGGCACCAGCCAACGACACCGATCAAGAAAGCGCCAAGAGCAGCGAGACCGATAGGCAGTTTTGAAGGGGTGTTCCAGCCGTCGAGATCATAGTTGGCAAAGTCGCCCTTGCGGAACCAGTAGTGCTCAAGGAAGACAACAACGAAGTAGGAGGTACCCCAGTAACCGAGAAGAGAGAGGAAGTTCTCCAGGTACTCAAGCAAGTGATCACGTCCAGCGACGGCGATGGCAGTGACGACGCCAAAGACGACGAGAACCCAGAAGATGCGAGGGACTCTAGCCAAGGGGCGGGCGAACTGTTGGATCGACAAGGCACAAGAGTAGAGGTTGAGAGCGTTCATGCCAACGGCACTGAGCACAAGCAGGACCAGAATGAACTTGGCGAATCCGCGAGGGAAGAGTATTGTCTGAATGAGATAGCCAAGTCCGTCTTCGTATGAGTTGCTCCATTGGTCGTTGACTTCCAGAGCCGAACCAATACAGCATCCCAGGACCATACCAATGCAGGTAGGAATACTGATACCAAGGGTACAGAGAATGAAGACCTTGGCCTTGGAGGTGTTGATGGGGTAGTGAACGTAGTAATCAGCGGCAATGGTGGCCCAAGAGCAGGAGCTGCCATAGACAACCGCCAGCAGGGAAAGAACGTTTCCGGCGAGGTTGGCGCCATGGAGTTTGGTACCAGGAATGTCGACAGCATGAGGAGCGGCCATGCCGTACATGATCATGAAGACGGTGAAGAAGACGAGCCAGGCATACTTCTCATAGTACAGAATGGCCTTGAGACCGCAGAAGTTGATGACACTGCTGCAAAGAGCGATGATGACGCAACCAATAGCAGACGAGACCTTGCCGTCAGATACAGCAGTAAGAGCAAGACCTACACGATCAGCATCCATCTTTGTATAGTCAATCAATGTACATACCACCAGTAATGCAGCCAACAGCACTCCAACCGGCTTGAGAGATGATGTTGAGGACAGCAATGAGCTTGGTGGGGTACCAGCCGAAGCTGTAACGAGCGATGGACATGGAACGAAGACCGGTGCCGGGGCCAAGAGTGGCACACCAACCAGCAACACTGGATCCCAGAAGGGTGCCGAAGATGGTGATGACGATGCTCTGGCCGAGTGTAAGACCCCAGCTGGGACCAAGGAACCCGGTCGACATGCAAGACAAGTTCATGATACCACCACTCCACAGCAGGGCCATGACTGCCTGGTTGTGCCACTTTTGGGGCACCTTCTCCTCGGGCAGCTTGCGGCGGATAGCCTGAGACTCAATGCCGAGCTTGCGATCCAGGGTCGCTTCCCAGCCACATAAAGTGTCGAGGATACCGCCATTCTGAGCTGGCTTCTCATCAACGAGCTCAGTGGAACCTTGAGCGCTGCCAACATCGACGTTGACATCCTTCTCGTCAGGGTGCAGCCTTCCGGCCTTCTCTTCGTCGTAGAATACCGTCATGGTTTTTCTCCTTCGTCAGTAGCCGGTGTGAAGATGGTTGGCTGGAGAACGACTGCGACAAGGCAGAGGGAGAAAGAGTCAATGGAGGGGACGAAGGGGAGGAGTGGAGGTCGGAAGAGGAGTGGAAGTTGAGCACACGACACGTCAAAAATTGGGCAGGGCGTGGTGGATATTTTATTTTTGCGCGTGCGGCCTCGCGCACCCCGCCAGCCCACCGTCACACCTCTGAATTTGGCAGCTCGTTATGAAACGCGAGAGAGATCTGCCGTTATCAGCTTCTAGAATCTCGCCCAGACTGCGGTAAGACCAACCAGATGCCATAGCGGCCAGCTCCGTAGACCCTTATCGGATTAGTTTATGGACAGAGCGTCAACGTGAACAAGAGTGTGCATGTTTAGCGATGGTGTTTTATGGAGACGAAGATAGGGAACCAGCTTTCTGGGACATGTCGACGTGCTAAAGACATGGTCGAAACATCCTTTGCGACTGCAAATCTATAAGGAAGACACGGAGAGATGCCGGCGTTGGTGCTTGTGGGTAGACAGTTTTTCAATTTGTGAGACCTCAAGGTTTGATGGAAGCGTGCGAAAACTGTCGGTTGAGTGCCAAGTGAACTCAAGCCTCGCTGTCGCCGGTTCATGGCAAGCGACAGAGCATCGCAGTCGCTGCTCCTGGGTCTTGGCCCTCTATAGCGACGGCGCTGTCCGATTCACAACCTCGTCTCTCTGTCCTGCGAGATATCAATCCTATCAAGGCGTTGTGAGTATCGCGTGTCGGCTTCATTGCCAAGTGATAAGGCGCGCTCAAGCCGTGGACAAGACGGCAGGGTCAACCCGTCTGCTTCTTGGTTGTACAATTGACATCCTGCAGGACCTTCGCTGTTACAAATCGTCTCCTTAACGTTCATCGCGATGATGTATTGAAACGTAGAAGTGGATGCAGAGATAAAGTTGCTAACAGCACCATTAAGGCACGCACGTACTGGTCAGGGTCGGCTTGTAAAGGCAGGAGCTATCATCCTCACAGGCATTACAGTCCATGACGAACGAAGAACGTCAAAGCAAACGTAGTACTAGACCGGGACTCTGCAGTTGTTATAACCATGTGAAGCATACTTTTCTCGAGTCTCACTTACTGTAGGATGATGGTCCTGTTACCTGCTATATCGAGACACCGGAGGCATGCGGGGTTCTGAGGAGTACATATAATACTCCAGCAGGCCAGAATTCGACATTTTGATGATTACTTGGATTGCATGACACTTGTTTTACTGAATCTATCATCCTATCTCCAGTATCATTTGCTAGGATGGCTTTCGAAATCACACCCATGAAAGAGGACGAGATTGGTGTCTGGAACAAAGTGTCCTGGGAGGCCTTTGCTTCGGTGGAGGATAACTTGTCAATGCTGTTGTATCCGGGAGGGTTTACAGAGCGCACACAAGCATTCATGCGCAAGAACACTCTCGAGAGCTTATCCGACCCTTCTTTCTCTTACATCTTTGTACGCGACAGCGGCACCAAAGACATCCTAGCCGTCGCTTGCTGGTACTTTCAAACCGAAGACATGAGCATGCAAGAGGTGTTGGGAAAGGAGGAAAAGGCAAGGAAGGAACGCGCAGAGCAGGAGCCCATTCCTGGTATCAACTTGGGCGCGATTGCAGATTTTCGGGAGGCACAGGCGACAAGTAAGCGTGAGATATTGGCTGGCAAGAGACATGCGTTGTTGAAAGTGCTTGCGACACTGCCGGCAGCTCAGCGAAAGGGTGCCGGAGCTGCTGGGCTGATCTGGGGCTTGCAGCGGGCGGATGAACTGGGCATGCCAGCATATCTCGAGGCTTCGGGTATGGGCAGGCCGTTGTATGGCAAACATGGGTTCAATGAAGTGAGTACTATTGGTCAACTCGAGATGCGAATATGAGCTGATAGTGTGCTGCGAGGTGTGTGAACTCCCACTGGATACCAGTCGACATGGCCATCCTCACAGAGCGACACATTATTGCATGCTTAGGCCTGCGAACCGTCCGAATCAGTAATACGGTCCAATCAAGGATGTCTGTGCCTTAGGGCAGCGTCAGGGAGAGAGGATCTTCTCCACATGTGGCGATTGCGATTCCCTGTGTGTCGGTCGAGTAGTAGTGCCAAAGGTCTCGATGCTTCTTGGCTTGTCGGAGGCTCGACCGACTCCGCGTCAGATCATTCCTTTTTCGTAACCACAGCTCGATTCCAAAACGTCCCTCTTTCCATCGTCCTGTCCTGCCAACCTATGCGACATTCCGCCAATAGCGCAAGTAAAAATGTCTGCTCACGACCCCTGATTGTGTCGAGCATCAAGTCTACAGCATCCCAAGTAGGGGGAATACACAATATCGTGATCGTATGCAGCCGAATTGCTTAACCATTCTCTATTAGGTCATCTATCATAAAACGTGGAAAAATGGTATACCAAAGCGAAGAGCTGGGCACATTCAGAATCCATAGGCTGAAGCGTGACTTTCGATCGATATGATCATCTTCTCTGAGTAGGGAGAACATTCGACCGGTCCTCTCAACCCTTTCGGCTACTTCCTTCTCGGTACGGTGTCCGAGCATCTCGCGACCTCTCCGGCTCCTGGGTCGATATTGGGCAAGCGATGTGTCTTGGAGATACAGGACATGGCACCCAACCCTTCAACCGGGACCATGGCATGATACCCCTTCTCTTCTCGTGGCCGATTCCGCGACCCATCACAGACTACTCTGCAGGAATGCTTGCATCTGCACACAATGTTTGCGCAAACCGACAGGTCATCGGCATCTTTCTGGCTATCTCGGCGGCTCTTTGACCCTCTGTAGGTGGCGCGGCGCCTCGCCATCGTTATGGTTTCGACTCATTTTCCGATCCACCTCTTTTCAATGTCCAACTCTCGGCTAGAGCTTGCATGAGGCAGATTGTGACATGCCTGGCTCTCCGCAACTGCTCAACGGTGTTTTCTGTCGGTACGTTCAGAAACATGACGGGCATCAGATCTGGCGGACGCGGACCACCGTCGACGCCATTCTTTCTCCTCCAGTGTTCAGCAAGGACGGAATAGTAGAGAAAGTCGCAAATGAAATGACCCGGGTCGCTGCTTTTGCGAATACGCACAGCACCAAGTTCCGGCGAGACCTCTGGCGCATCGAGCAGCTTGGAGCGCCAACGGGTGAAGACGTCTTGGGTATCGAGCGTACTGTCAAGGGTCCCGGGACATCCCCGAAAGAACGAGTCGCCTTCTTTTCCAGGCAGCGCGTGGCCTGTGATATCGGCGTTCTGGTCGTAGCCATCACGGCGGCTGACTAGCTCGATCGAGTACGAACCTTGGCCAGGGCGCATGCCAAAGTGAAGCCATATGTCGACTTTGTGGCTGTATGCATCGTAAAGGCGTGGTACGAGTGACCGAACCTCGTTGTATATCACGGGTATGTCGTAGGGATGCACGACGATGCGTATCGGGATCTGGCATGAAGGGGTTGCGGGGAGGAAATTGGGCAACGTCGTCACAATCGGGTACGAGAGGTTGCCAGCTCCAGAATCGTCAAACGGCTGTGAATGGAATCAATATCAGCGACGAACGACATGCGAGCAGTGGTGGGTGCCGCCATTGTTGACGCTTCGAAGCTCGAGCCTGACGCTGCTGGGCGCCTTGTCCGGAGAACTCGGCCATCCTGACCCCTTGGTAAGACTTGTCGTCGGCACCTGGACGCCAACACGCTGCGAAGTTGCGACACATGCGCCGACGCAGAAGGATTGCACTCACTCCAAAGCCTGTGACCAGGATAGACACGGGTTTGACCATTATCATCAATCCGTATGTCGATGTCGAAGACTCGAACGCGAGGAGTGGATGCGGCTGTGTGCAAGACAAACTGGGGAAGATTTCGTCGAGAAGATCCAAACCTTCGGGAGGAAAGGGCAGTGGCTACCTTTATGAGGACGTCAGGGACGCTAGCCTTTGACCATGTAACAACCACAGGCCCCAAATGATCATCCTTGTTCAAGAACAAGTCCTTCGCCGTGCCACCTTCCTCTAACAGGAACAGGTGGAGGAGTCTGCTCCGCAAGAACAACACCACCGCGTCGAATCGCCTCTCGCCAATACCCGTTATCGAATGGGCGGCTGTGGTAATCCGCACCTGGTCTCTGCCTGCTCAAGAAAGCAGACTCACACTCAACAAGCATCTAGGCTGAAGCTAGATGGATCTAGCATTAACATGCAGAAACACAGAATTCGGCAGGATCTCCGTTGTTCTCTGTTCGCAGTACTCGGCTGGGTGACGAGAAGCAGGGCTTCATTGGTCCCCACGCAATGGTGTTTGTCGACGCCCAGGAAGCGGCGGACTTGGAACCGCCGCTCGAAATGGGGCTCAACAGAGGGCAAAGGCTACCGGTATTGAGCTCATCTCAAGGCTACGGCTCCGCTGGGGCTTGAATCATGGTACTCTCATACATATCACGCAGAAGCTATCCATGGGCTTGTTACTGTGGATGTATCATGTTACAACTCTTCTCGATTGTTCAGTGGCATGGCATAGCATCGGGACGTGCACGATGAGAATGGGGACTACAAGCTACCGGCAGTATTGCCTAGCATAATGCCTTACATCAAGTCAAGTCGACACATATTGTGTTTTCTGGATTACGACAGTCAGGGAACAACAACATGTTGGGAGGCAGCAAACACAGTGTTTCCAGGAGGATGAGCGTTAGGCCTCGAGCGTTCTATTGATATAAGATACTTCACACAGCATGTACACATTGATCGCTCTGGTAGTCACTGGGTATGCCGGCAACCGAATGTCGTCGCCTGCTTCAAGTTCTCGATCTCGGAGTCCACTCCGAAACATGCAATTTTCGAAATCCCCCTCACACCCAGCACCGTCATTTGCCTCCTAGAGCTGTTCGAGCTTGATCTCGGCAGCCTTGCGCAGCCGGTTCATGACTGCTGCCGCAATATCACCTTCTTCGTCGTCAATGCCTTCCACAATGATGGCATCCACATCCTTGCGATCCAACTCTCTCAGTGCCGAGAACAGTCCGCGTGCCACACTGGCGGTGTCTGGTCCTATGCACATATCCCATACGATAAAGCGCTTGTCACCCTCTTCAAGAATAACTTCTTCTGCGTGGAGCTGCTTCTGGTGATAAGCGCTTTCCCGTAACATGGCTTCCAGAGGGGAGGCGGAGACGTCAGCGCCGCTCGGAGTCAACTCCATGGATCCTGGTTCTTGGTCCTCGGCACTCTCGAAAACCTCGCCTACCGGCATTCTCTTCCAGGTTTTTGTTCGAACCAATCCCACGCTGCTGTTCGTACCGAGCTGGCGTGACAGGTCCAAGGCGGAGGGTTGCTTTCCTCCGATGGCTTCCACCAACATGACAGGTGCTTTCGGAGCATAATGTCGGTATTTCATTCCCGGAGCCCTAGGTGCGGCATCTCCTTTCAGTGAAACGTCATGGTAGCCTACCACTGTGTTTTCCCAGCCGGGCACAGTCTTGATTAGATCAATACCTATGCCACCTGGTCGGAGTATAGCAGGAGGCGAGTTCAGGCCGTCGACCACTGTGCTCTCAACGCCAACATCACATGGACCGCCATCCACAATCATCTCAATACGACCGTCCAGATCATAACGCACATGCTCGGCTGCCGTGGGTGATGGTTTCGTCGAAGCGTTTGCTGAAGGTGCCGCCACAGGTACGTCTGCAGTTTTTATCAGGGCCAGTGCGAGCAAGTTCCGTGGCATCCTTGCGCCAAAAGTGCGCAAACCTGCCGTGACTTCTGGTGCCAGCTTGGAGTCTTCTGGCACTGGCAGAATTATCGTGATTGGGCCTGGCCAGAAGCGTTTTATCAATGGGTGGTATATTTGCGGTATGGGGTCGACTTCAGGCGTTGATTCAGAAGTTGACAACAATCGTCTCAACTGCTTCAGCGACGCAACATGCACAATCAGAGGATTGTCGGAAGGTCTCTGTTTAGCGCGATAGATGCCCTTGACTGCTGCACTGCGAGTTGCATCCGCACCAAGTCCATACACCGTCTCTGTTGGGAACGCAACCGGCACATCCGAGTTCTTGAGATTTGAGGCTGCTATTTGAAGCTCCCTTCCGTCTTGCGTCGAAGTGTCTAGCTTCAGGTCCCAGTCTTCCAGAGGCATTCCCGTATTCGTAGGTTTGTCCGAGAAGTGACCCAACTTTGTGGCATCGATTGGTAAAATCCGCGTCTGAGTTTGCTGCTGAGCCTGTTGCTGCGCAAGCTGTTCTCGCGCGATTGCGGTGATCCGGTTGGATCCCATTATGTCAGATCTCTGCCTTGCAAATGACAAGTGAATATTTCGCAGTAGTCCAGAGGTCCGATAGCCAGTTGGCGCCGCTCCAGTATTAAATCTTGGTGATTGCGTTGAGATGGTAAACAAAAGTCCAGGCAGTTGAGTGAACTTGTATGTATGTATCATGTAACTACAGCAATGTGGTATATGTATTGATTGCACCGTCTTCAATTTTCCGTCCAAGCAGTCATTTTTCTTCCAGACTGATGACCTCAACGCCGACCAGAAAAGCTTGTATTTTGCTTACATAAGCAGGCACCCTTGACTTCACTTCTCACAAACATTACTGACATCCATTTGAAGGCATATTATGCAGGCTTAAGAAAGGTGAGAGGTAATCGCTGGGCTTGTCCTTCTCAGGATTGAGTATTTTCAACACTTCGGGCTCCCTTACTCAAATGAAGCCTGTTGGGAATAATGTCATCAGAGCAAAAACATCATTAGTGTGAACCCTCCTCAGAAGGTGACAAAATATGGGTATAATTACGCCAAGACCATATCTCCACCGAGCTTTTGTTCCCAAAGTACACATTCGGCCACCCTTGTTCATGTTCTTAATCATTGCCTCGCACGATGTGAGCCACGAGGTAGAAGACAGGGAAAAAAAAAAACATCACAATCGCGCAGAAACCAATTTTTGGAATAACTCCCCTAAATCGAACCTAATAAACCCTACACCGGGGCTAAATTACTTGCGGACGTAAGCTCTATCGATTCGATAGGGACTTAAGTCACCGCCGGGTTAGGATAGCTAGAGGTAGGAGAAAGAGACCTAAACCCACGCGCATACGGTCGCAAAATTTAGAACGAAATTAATGCAGTACTTAAACGCGCGCGCGCCACTACTAGAAAAAGGAGAAGCATAGCGATTCTTAGGGCAAAAATTGTCCCTCTCCTCGAATCCGTGCTTAATTTCATCGGGAAAGGCCCTACTAAGGCGTAGGGGGGTATAT